>BQNB010003111.1:0-67391 GCA_026074375.1 Tanacetum coccineum | reverse complement strand
TTTTCAACACACAGAGGGCTTTTCACTTTCTCAAGCATTCTCTTCCTAGTTATCTCAACTATCTCAAGAGTATCCTCAGGGGCATGATTGGTCTTGACTATTTCATGACCATTATAGAGAGCAGACTGAACTTGCATTGCGCTGGTGAGATATAAGGGATTTTTGTAGCCTATTGCTACCTTTTTCTTTTCATCATAATAAGGTTTTGGTTTACATAACATGTGAACTGTTTGAAGAGACTGATCTTGTTTGTATAATTTATCTTCAACCTTTTCTTTTAATTCTTTCATATCCAAAACCTCTTTAAGGTATTTATTTTCTTTCTGTTTAAAATCCTTTTTCAAAGTTACAACTTCTTCTTTCATTAACTTGTTATGGTCAATGGTAGAATTCAGTTGCATTTTTACAGAGTGAAGTTCCTTTTTCAAAGTTTCTTCCTTAATGTTACGGTCAGTGATAACTATTCTCATTTGTTCATCAATCTTTTGTTCTCTTTTAGTTAATTCAAACCTTGCCCTTTTTTCATAAACCTCGACTAGTTCCTTATATCTTGCAAGTTCAGTAGTTAATGATACATTAACTACTTTGTTCTGCTCATTCGCAGAGACACATTGGGCAGCCTGTTCATGCATATCATTGATTATCATCATTAAAGCATCATTTGGCACAGAAGATACATTACTTTGTACAACTTGCACTGCGTTGTCCTTCACATACTGTTCATACGGAATAATATTACTATCACTCGTATATTCAGCATCTGAGTCAACAACGTAGTTTGGTTGTACATCGTTTTGCATCTCGTGTACTTCATGATACTCACCAACACTATCTAGATAGTTATCATGATCTTGTACCTCAGATAGAATGTCCGAATCATATGATGGACCAGCTTCATCATAGATTGGATCGGCTGATGATAGATTTGCCATGAACATGGTCTGTGCAGTAGGAGCCTCATCAACATCAGAGTCAAAAGCATCACATTGATCAGCTTGAAAGACGTTGTCCTCGTTGAGTGCCAAATCTTGTACTGGTGCCTCATCCACATCATCATCAAACGTGTTAGTCTGTCCACCTGCAATAAACAACAACTGCTCTTCATCCAAAACCACTCCATTCTCCTGAGCTTGCATCAGCAGCATCTTGTCCTTGAAGTATTCTGAATTCTGTGGTCGCTTTGGGTGAGTGCATTGTCTTGCTATGTGCCCTATTCCATTGCAGTTATAACACTTAATAGGCTTTGCTTGACCAGGATTTGCATTGCCAACTCTGTTCTGAAATCCCCCATTTCCAGCTGCAACTGCTCCCCTTGCATTGTTCCCCTGACCTCTGTTCTGTCTACCCTGAACATTCTGAACAACAACCCTGCCATTTTGAACTGTAGCTTGGTTCCTTGTGTTAGATGAAGTTCTGAGTTGATTGTTAGTTTGAGGAAGGTGTGTTTTGTAGGATTGGGCGAGTAGGGCAACTGTTTTAGTTAAGTTTTCAATCAAGTCATCAGTTGGGGTAAGTCCTGAATCAAGTTGTGTGTTATCAGCAAATTGTGGTTGATGGGTAACTGGTGGGACATATGCAGATTGTGGAATAGCTGATGATTGTGTAGGGTACTGCTGAGGTGAAACATTGGATACAAAGGCAAGAGGATCAATGGCATGTTGATTGTATCTTTCCAACATCATCTTGTTCTCATTAGCATGTGCCTCGTGTTGCTTCAAGTAAGCATACAACTGATCATAGTTAGATGTTTTCAATCCTCTGTTCAGTTTGACTGCAGTCACGAATCTACCCCATTCAGGCAACATGTTGTTCACAAATTTTGAGTTAAGCTGCATTTTGGGCATAGTCATCTTGATGTTTCTCATGTCGTTAATGAGCTTTGTAAACCTGACATAGTATTCGTGAATGGTTTCTCCTTTGTTCTGACGGAAGTGTTCAAATTCATCGTATAGCTGTGATTCACGTTCATCTTTCGTTAACTCAGAACCTTCCAAGAGCATCTTCACATTATCCCAAATGTCTTTGGCGTCAGTGTAATGGTTAATGAGTGTGTAGATGTCTTTTGGTAAACCTTGAAGTAGGATATTCGTTGCACGAATGTCAGCTTTAAACCTCTCCTTTTCTTCTGGTGTAAGGTCTGCAAAGACTCTATCCCGTTCTGGTCCTAGATGAAGTGCACCTTCAGCAAGTGTTTCTCTGAACTTTCCCATCTTAAATGGACCTTCATCAATTGACTTAAGTATGTTCTCCCCATTATCTTTTCCCAGACAGTACAAACGAATACGTTGTTGCCAAGACTCAAAATCAGACCTATCAAGCATTGGTGGGCGGGTATCGGAACCGGCACATTGGATATCTTCAGAAAGATTAGCCATCATAATTGATTGTGAAATGATATGAGTTGACCGTTCAATGATTAGTGAGTGTATGTTAAAAGTGGTGAAGTTAAATTGAGTGTTTTGTTGTTTTAGTTTGTTAAGTCCAAAGGTTAAAAGTTTGAAAATTGTCCAAGTGTCCAAAACAGTAGCTCAAACCGTTGCCTAGGTTATCAAATCGCTGCCTAGTCAACCAAACCACTGCCAAATCAAACCGCTATCAAGAATAAAATTAAACCAAACCGCTACGAAGAAATAACAGCCAAACCGCTGCCTAGAATTCAAACCGCCAGAGGTTCGATTAGTAAACCGCTATAAGGTATAAATCTTCAAGACCTGTAAACAAACCGCTATGGTAAACCGCTACCTAGTCAAACCACTACTAGTAAACCGCAACGAAGAAATACTAGTAAACCGCTGCCAAGAAATCAAATTGCCAGAGGTTTGTTTCCCAAATCGCCTTGAGAAATAAAAAATCTTCAAAACCTGTAAACCGCCATTAGTAAACCGCTATGATAATAATTCGAGTAAACCGCTACTGTCAAACCGCTGTCACTAGATGACAAACTGCTACAGAATACGACAAACCGCTGTCACTGACTTCTTGACAAACTGCTGAGCTAATAGGACAAACCGCTCACAGTACTGTCTGACAAACCGTTGCCGTACAGTGCTTACTCTGTCAAACCGCTGCGATAAACAAGGAACAGAATACCAAACCGCCGCGATGAAAAACGTACATTTTCACCTAAAAACACCTAAAAGTCACCCTTTTGAAAGTTTTTGCTCGGATTCTTTTGCACAACTAAGTACTAGATGGCTATAGCAACTAGAAAAAACCTAAACTTTAACACAAACAACATCAAAATCTAGGAAATAGGACGAACGAGCTAAAGAACCTTAAAAGTACAACTTTTGATCTAAACCAAGCAACAAAACACACATACACATGATCTAATCATTCCATGGGCTTTGATACCAATTGTAGGATATTGGATATCATAACACAATGGTAGATTAGTGGATTGGCCGAATCTTAGAAAGTAAAAATTATATTATGAAATGACCAACCACCTCTTCCATGGGATGGAAGAGGTATTTATAGTTCTTACAAAACTGGCCCATAGGCCTTGGTATGGGCTTACACGTGTGGGTTTATTACCCGACCCAATACTGTATGGCATACGATTAACATTAAACTACGAGCTACGATAAACTGTAAAATACACGGGGTGACTGAGTCTTTTTCTTATATTTAACAAGACTAAATATTAGTCTGCGTGCTCTACGTATTTTTATTATTTCATATAAATATCTGATATGTTATAATTTTATTTTTAACATTTATGTTTACTCTTCGTGGTTACGCCTAACCTCTTGAAATATTTTACGCATTTACCTATTAGCCCTAAATATACCTACTTATTCAAAATTTAACACAAAATTAACCCATGATCAGCCAAATGTAATCTCTAATCATCATCTTGTGGTCTTTTGCCATCTTGTGCTTGTGACTTCTAGACCGACATGCTCATACCTTTCTTGATCTTGAAAGCTTGAATATTGTTTGTTTTTAAAGTTCTTTAACTTTAACACTTGGTCACTTCAAGAAGGACGTGTAGTATCAGAGTAGTGGAAGCCTTGAAACATTACTTGACCATCGGGAATACCTGCATGTTTATGTTAGTAATAAACGAAAGAGTCTTTGTTCACTTTCGTTGAATACGGTTGTAATAACCACGGTTCTCCGTTAATCAGTATAAATATTGCGTGTAATCAGGTAGAATTTCGAAGAATCTCCTTGACAGGGTTTCGTAGCTGCACTAGCCGTTCTCAATATCGGAGTGTCTCAAAGCAGACAACACAATCTGAGTGAATCCGTGAGTTACTATCCTACCGATTAAAGAGAAAGTTGATTTGAAAAATATCGGAGCGTCTCAAAGCAAACAACACAATATGAGTGAATCAATGAGTTACTATCCCATCGACGTGTCACGTGTAAAAGTATTTTTGCAGCACGTCTAGAGTTTTAAGCGTTTATCAAAATTCATCAATCGTCAATTCATAATCTGGACCGAATCGATATCCAGTGTCACAAGTTTGATCCATTAAGGATCTCACAAGTCACCTACCTAGAGCTTGTTTGATGTTGACTCTAGCAGGATTTCTATCTTTACTGTGAATACTTAAGTATCACTCGGGTGTTCTGGCAATACCACAAGGATAATACGTAGGACTCTTAGGATATTTCTAGTTTTCACAGTGTGTGAAAGACAAGTATAATGGAATAGTGTCCTAATGATATTTATGGATGATCTCTTGACTATAGACTCAATTATGCGTTTTGGTTTTAGTGATCGAAGGCTGGAGCTGACTGCCACCTTTTCAATATCAACTAACTCGGAGTGAGAAAGTTAATAGAAATGCGTGAATCTCCATGAGAAATGAAATAAGAGTCTATTGAAAGACCTTGAGTGGCTAGGGAGGGTTGTGCATTGCATCACTGGGCCCATGACGACTTTCTTTAATATCAGACAACATCTTAGTGTTTCTGATAGTTTATGTATTGACCTAGTTTCTGCCTAAGTGTATGGAGGGCTTCTTTCTTTTCACACTTTATCCTTATAATTCTTTTTCATTCTTCAACCCCTTTAGTGCTTATCGAGACTTCTTGACTAGTATCTTTTTGGGTTTATTCCAGTACTAGCTCCATCTCAGTCGGCACTATTCCCTTATTCTCACTTTTACTCCTTTTTATATCATACCTAAGGACTTCTACACTAACTAGTGAATTGTCCCTGGGTAGATCCCTCCGGTTCTGGTTGGATCATGGGAACGAATACCTAACTTTACCAACCTTATAACTCTGATAAAATTAAATGCATGGTCGGTCTTTTGGTACTGTTCTCCTTGCCATAAAACCATTTAAAAAACTTAACCAAGGTACTTGTGATATAAATATCAAAGCTTTTTGTACCTCGATTATTTTTTATTTTTAGAAATGCTCCCCCTTAACATGTGCATCGATATTCGAAAGTGTTTAGCACATGAGGGATGGAGTACACACATGAGTCCATAAGATCACATTTTTATCAGTTTTCATATTTTTAATCACATTTTCTCCCCTTATCAAAAAATTCAAACCCTTTGATATTTTGGATATCAATTGATTTAAATATGTTAGAAAAAACTAAGAGAAAAATGTGTTGATTATTCACAAGCCGACTAGGGAACATATTAATGTTCCCCCTCAATCTATGAGGGTATGTGTGAGTGTCAAGTATAAGATATTTGAAGAATATTGATTTTAACACCGGAAAAACTCATGAAAAATGTATACATTGACACTTAACACCTAAAGATACAGTACATGATAATAATAATAATGTACAAGATATATTATATATTATATAATGTAAGATAATATGGACCTGAGTACCAGAATGATGAAATCATTCAGTTCTTTGGATGAGTCTGTAGTCAATATCTCTTACGCGTCCACTAACAAAGCTTTCCAGATTCTTGAAGATTCTCCTTATCTTGAGCCTTCTCTCAATCACCTCTATAAACTCTTTACTTCTCCTTTTATCATCCTCAGACCAAATTCTATGCTCCATGCCAGGATTGAACTTGAATAGCACGTAGTCTTTGACCCTATGATCCAGCTTTTCCAGAATTCTTATCAACGTGCCATCACTGAAATTGTGCACCTCAGTCTCCCTCATCATCTTCTTCGGATTATTCCCATCTCTGTAGATTACGGCCTTTGGCTTGTGGACAATGGTGTAATCTTCTTTGAAGTGAAAATCAGATGCATCCCAACTTAATTATGTAAGGTTGAGCTTCATTTAATAACTCTCAATTCTGAGCTGCAAGTCTTCCACACGTTGTTTAATGACTATGTTCCTAATCTAAAAGTTGATTGCGTTGAATAGATGAACTTTGCCAGCACTCGATAAGTGGTTAAGCTTGCCTTGAATACAGTACATGATAATAATAATAATGTATAAGATATATTATATATTATATAATGTAAGATAATATGGACCTGAGTACCGGAATGATGAAATCATTCAGTTCTTTGGATGAGTCTGTAGTCAATATCTCTTACGCGTCCACTAACAAAGCTTTCCAGATTCTTGAAGATTCTCCTTATCTTAAGCCTTCTCTCAATCACCTCTATAAACTCTTTACTCCTCCTTTTATCATCCTCAGACCAAATTCTTTGCTCCATGCCAGGATTGAACTTGAATAGCACGTAGTCTTTGACCCTATGATCTATCTTTTCCAGAATTCTTATCAACATTCCATCACTGAACTTGTGCACCTCAGTCTCCCTCGTCATCTTCTTCTGATTATTCCCATCTCTGTAGATTACGGCCTTTGGCTTGCAGACAATGATGTAATCTTCTTTGAAGTGAAAATCAGATGCATCCTAGCCCAATTGTGTAAGGTAGAGCTTCATGTAATAACTCTCAATTCCGAGTTGCAAGTCTTCCACACGTTGTCTAGTGACTATGTTCCTAATCTACAAGTTGACTGCGTTGAATAGATGAACTTTGCCAGCACTCGATAAGTGGTTAAGCTTGCCTTAAAGATGAAGCAGGTACAGGTCTTCAAAATCATTTGGATGCAGATTTTTGAAGTCAGCTTCCGAGATCTTGTATTCCTTGTAGTCAACTCTACGTAAAACAATCTCTTTCAACTATGTGTAACCATATCTGGAGAATGTCTTGAGACTGACAACACTGAGAATCCACATGTGAGATCTGACTGCATGACGATTAGAGGGGGCACTGTGTCTTGTGATGTAGGATTCCTTACGCTTAAACCACCAGTGTGAAATACCGTAGGCTGCACTAATATCGTATTTACGTTCACTTTTAATCCATAGTGACGATACTAGTTCTTCGAGCCCAAAGTCTGGATAGTAAGCAGCTTTTAGCTTGGATATTGATAGAGCATTCCTTCTTTCTTTGTCACCTGATACAAGATATTCCAGATCCTTATTGAATAAGTATTGTGGTTGAATTGTTACCTTACCTGGTGGACCTCCTAGAGGTAATGGTTTGCTCACGTCAGGCACAACCCAATTACCCTCCGGATTATCCAAATCGATCTGATCTGTAAGCAGCAAGTGACACTCTTCCATATGAAATTGAAGGGAAATGTTGTTCTTGTGAAATGGTTTGACTACCTTGAAAGCTGCACCTTCCAAATCAGCTTTGCTCAGCTTTGACTTCCCTATTTGTCTGCACTACCATTTGATGAAATAGCCCATATCTCCAGTTTTTCAAAGTAACTTGTTTTCTTCCGGATCTTGATATGATTTGGTGATTGCATTGACCCATTTGTTCTCAGGTTTAGGTAAATCATTTGGAGGAATTACCCAGTCTGGTTTTGGAGTTTTCGGCGTTTCTTTTTCAGATTGGAATCAGGCTTTTGCTTTGAGGAGCTGGAAGGAGCATCTCTTGTGTCAGAAGTCTTCCAAGTTGAGGACATCTGAGCTGGAGGCTGTTTTGAAGCCGAGGTATCAGAATCATACCTTTTCTTCTTGCTTTGGTTAGAGTCTTTTTTAGGAGGTGGGGGAGGATCTTGGTCATCACGGCATCTCTTACAAGACTTAGCCATTTCTTTATTGAACTCTTCCCTGTTTTCGCGATCCATAGATGCCTCAAGAGCTTCATAGAGAGTTATGTGCTCCGGATGTGATTTGTAGGAGCCACTTTCGAACATCCGATCATGAAGAATTTCTTTCATCTCAAATTCAGACAAGTCTCTGAAGCGTTCATGAATGGGAGCTTGGTGAGTGTTGTGAACAGCTTCTTTAACAACCTCATTGATGTATTTGTCAATTTTTGAATACATGTAATGATTCTCCAGCGTGAAACCCTGGATGAGAGAGCTTGAGTAGTCTGACCCTGAAGCTTGTTTTTCTTCACCAAGTTAGCATATATCTCTTCCAGTGCAGAGACATATTTAGCTAGCTCAGGATCTATAATGATTTGTTGTTGTGGAGGTGGTGGTGGTGGAAGTAGTGTTGTTGTTGTTGCTATGAAGATCAGTTCTTGAACAGGAGGTGAAGACGGTTTGGGAGGTGTGAGATCGATGATGGGAAGGGATAGTAGAGGAGCGGATAAAGAAGCTTGATGATAGGAACAAATACCTTTCAACTTTGGTTTCCATGTTAGCTTTACCTGGTTCTTCTTCAGTTGGTTTGTCATTCAGGAACTGATCACCAAAGGTAAATGCATCATCAAGATTCTTCATTGATGAGAGAGTCCCGAATGAGCTTAGTGGATTTTTCTATATGGACGTGCTCCTCAGTTGTGTGCTTCAAGCTTTTATGTACTTGAGGATAAACTATAGCAATGAAGTCTTCGTGTGTGGGTTCAGGGTTTGCTCCAGCAAGAACCACATGACTTTGTCTAGGGTTTGATCGAGCCTGGTCTTCTTTTATAAGTACGCGCTCTTATGGAGGTCGAGACTCGGGTGTTTTACCAGGGTCTGATCCAGCCTGGCCTTCGTCTAGCTCAACAGTTCTTTCCTCCAACGTAACTGTGAAACGTTCTCACCTCGTTCTTCATCAACATTAAGAATTTCAGTATCACCTTCGCTGTTAGATTTTTCCGTATCAGCTCCAGTTTCAGCATCTGCAGGGGATGGAGTATCACAGACCACGTTTGCAGATGTATCATCCTGAGGTTGTGCAGAGGGTACATTAGGTGCATCTTGAGTTACTGGAATCCGCCTCTTAAATATGTATTGATCCGTGGTACTTGGCTTCTTCAGCTTTTGCATTTCCAAAAGTGATTGTGCAACTTGTTCATCTGTAGCAATGCCTTTCCCTTTACCTTCAACAACATGAGTCTTTGGGTGAAACCTGAGGCAGGTTCACGAATAGCCACTCCGCCGACGGGTGCTTGAAACGATTCCAAACTCATCTGAATACCTCTTTGTAGATTGTACTCATCATCTTCTACTTGAGGTTCAGAAACCGGTTGAGGTTCTTCATCTTCTTCATCTACAAAACGGTCAGACCTCTTTTCCTTGCGAACTTTCATCACCTTACCCTTGCGAATTTTCTTTGAGGGAGTTGGCTTGGATGTTTTCTCTTTCATTGGCTTTGTTTATTCGACAAGAGTAGGCTATTTGGCAGGTGTAGGCTTTTTAGGCCTGTCAGCTTTAGAAGTTATCTTATTCTGTTCACCCTTTTTAGCTGTGGGTTTACGAGCAACCATTTCCAAATATTGCTGGTAGTATGATGAATTTTGAATGGCTCTAGTAATCAACTCTTTTGGAATAAGCTTTCCAAACACTTCATCCTTTTCGCCTTTGGGGACGAACTTGAGATTACCAAGAAGAAAGTCATCTCCCGTAACGTGAACAGGAGACCCAGGTCTTCTGTGAATGTTATGTTCACTTCCCAAATAATATATTATAAGCTTTGTGAACCGGCAGTAAGGAATGACGTGAGGCGTTGTCTTCTTGGTAGGAATATTAAGATTGGCCCGATGAGCAAAGAAAATCTGGATAGCTTGTACAAACTCTTCCTATGGAAGTTCTGCATAGTCAACATTGGATCTTGTGACAATACCCCACAACATTTGAAGAACAGGGTGTCAGGGTTTGTTACTACCAGAAGTCTTGCCGGTTAAGTATTGGTTGATCAAAGACAGAATAGCTCTCCACGGCTGATATAGATTGTTCACATGCATCTTAGAAACAAAGTGAATATCTTCTGGATAGCCAAGTTCGTTCACAAAGTCCATAACTTGGTCACCATCTAGAGGTGACACAAATGGATAAGCTGAGTCTACAAGGGTAATCTCCAAAGCCTTACGAAGAAGATCAGCATTAAGAGTAAACCACTGTTCGTTCAGTTGGAAGCTGTATACCCTAGTCTTTGCATCCTGTACAAGGGTATTCTAGAACGGTTGTATGTAAATAGTTAGAACATTTGTTGATGCAATGAATGCCCTGAAGAAATTTGTGTTCTAGAGAATGTCAACTGAGATGCGAAAGATAGGTTTCTTTTGCAATTTTTGTAGATCCAAGAGAAGATTGCCCTTTTCAAGAGGTAACCATGCATTGAAAGGTAGAATCTGTTCGTCAGATCTTGTAGGAGCAGGAGCGGGAACATTCTCTTCAGCCATCTTATCTGCTTAATAATATCAACAAAGATAGACAAAGTAGCAGGCATTTGATGTTAGACGATAATGTTAGCCTTGTTTATCATTTTCCATATCATGTTTGATTAGGTTATGATTAACTCATGTTTGATGAGATATTTCACATTGAGTCATTGGTCATTGGCTTTAGTCACTCCAATAGTCAACAGTGGTCAACCTTGGTCAAGGTCCAAAAAGTATCCGTCAAGCTCAATCACAAGTTAACTATGCCCGGATAGGAGTTAGTTATGTAATTGGACCTTTGGAATGGGCCTTACGTGGTTAATGGGCTTAATGGGCCAAGTCATAGGAGTTTGGCCCAAATCGCTGCCCAGCAGTTTAGCAAACCGTCATATGGTGGTTTAGGTAAACTGCCATGTAGCGAGTTACCAAACCGCCATATAGTGGTTTGAGTAAACTGCTGCTAAGCGTTTCACCAAACCGCCACATGGTGGTTTGGGCAAACCGCTAAGAAATGATGATTGACAAACCGCTACGAATAAAATATTATTAATATAAAAATAATATTCATCCTTAAACCGCTGTGACCAAACCGCTATGACTATTTTATTCATTTTAATCAAACCGCTTCGACCAAATCGCTATGAATGTTTTATTCACTTTAATCAAACCGCTTCGACCAAAATATTTTATTCATTTTAATCAAACCGCTGCATTTTAGAAATTTTTTGATTATTTTAATAATAAAAGTATATTTCGACCAAACCATTGCCATACTAAAAAGCATACAACGGTTTCCCTGTATTATTAAAATATTCATATAATGGCAAACCGCCATACAACAAACCGCTTTCTAGATAATCATAGCAAACAACTATCAAGAAAAATATGACAAACCGCTATCAAGTAAACATGGCAAACTGCTATCTAGAATATCAAGAGGCAAACCGCTGCCTTGAATGCCAAACTCAAATTCAAACATCTATCTATTTTGGCAATTGCAAACATTAATCCAAGGCATCTACATCAGCCAACGCTCCTAGCAAATAGATCTAACACCCTATCCATTTACATTACTACAAAATCATGCCACAATCTATCATTTAAGCCACGAAAACCTTGGATAACCTAAAGGGGGCATGCATACTTGTTTTTAGACACTTTGCTAGCATCTTAACAATACACAATAGCATTTGTATAGTTTAGAAGAACAAACAAACCGCTTTTGACCTTCTAAAGTCAAACTTCATGCGAAAATTATTAAGTCATGCACACAAGAGATTGGGGAATGAAATCAAACATCAAAACATCATCATTATACCCTAATGAACAAATCCCAGCAACAAAAACACACCACTTCACACTACACAGTTTTTCGATCAAAAAGGAATGAAAAATCTAATTTAGCATACTAATGTGATTAATCTATTCAAACCTAGTAGTGATCGAGTGTAATGCAACCCTAAACGCACCTATCCCAGCTATCAATCACCATTTTCAAACAACATTTAATTTTCGATGAACCCTAAGTGGTTTTCTAGAGATTCTCATTAATTAAGCGTGTTTTGGTTCAATTCCTTTAATCTATAGTAAGATCTAATGATGTAGAATAAGATTTGAGTGTTACCTTAGCAAGAAACAATCAAGAAATTAAGAATTGGAGTGTGGTGATTCGAGGTGGTGGTTTGCGTGGGTGTGTGTGTGTTTATAAGTTTGACTAAATTTTTAGGGTTTGACCGATTATGGCAAACCGCTGCCTTTTATACTCCTAAGTTTCAGATTTGGCAAATTTAGTCCTTGAGCTTTCTAACTTCTTTTATTTCTTGGTTTAAGTATTTCTAAGGATAACCGAGTTTGGGAAATGACACAATTAGTCCTTGTAGTTTAATAAAGCTAGGAAACAAGTAGCAAATTGCACATAAGTCCCTATACTTTCTAACTATTAACGATTTTGGTCCTTTGAGTTAAAATAAATTAACTCCCCTTCAAATTATAACCCCTTTCAAATACAAAAACCTTTTTCGTTAGTTGTATGACGTTTTAGAAACCCGTTTGATGAAATAAATTTGAAATCACTCTCCTCCTCAAACAATGACCCGTTTTCTATTTAAAGAGTTGTACTCGTTGTTTGAGTGAAAAATTTATTGTAAAAGCAAAACCTAATTAATTTTCAACAACACTTTTTCCACCGTGGTTAACACAAATAATTTTGAAGAATCAATTAAGAAAAAATTATCTGGTTAAAAAGAAGACTTCTCTTCTTTAAGAAGAAATAACACACTGAAAGTACATTACTCTTTGAAACAAGCCAGGGTTATGTACAAAGTATTCATAACCCATGATGCATGGATATAATGTAATCCATGCCCGGGAAAAATTAATTACCCGTTTTCAGGAACAACTGTCTTTTTGGAGACATGCGTTCCTCAGATTAAAAAGCGGGTTGTAGTCTGAAATAACTGCAAGCCATAAAGACATGTTTTAAAAGGTTTGAACTTCTGCTCGAACTTTATTTAAAGACCCATGTCATTATTGAATGGCATTTCTAGGTCTATAAATATTATCGATTTTTAGAAGACATGTCTTCAAAAAATATTTTTGGTATTTTCTATTTTCTGATTTTTTATGGTTTTTGTAGGTTTTATATTTTTGTATTTTTCTTTTTGGATTTAAAATATGTACATAGGATACATGAAGGCCTTCATTTACTCATCATCTTCGTCCTGAAGACGTTTAAGAGTTTCCAGAGTCATACTCTTCATTCCAAGTCGCGTGAGAAGAAATTCGAACCGCTCTCTTGGTAATGCCTTAGTGAATATGTCCGCAAGTTGATAATCCGTCGTCAAGAAGTAAAGTTCAACCACGTCATTCTCTACTTGATCTCTTATAAATAGTGACGTATGCCGATGTTCTTTGACCGAGAGTACTGGACATTGTTGCAGCAAAGAGCGATAGAACTTTTGTTATCACAATACAGAGGTATATTATTGAATGCAAAGCTGTAGTCTGTTAGCCGTGATCGCATCCAAAGGATTTGAGCACAACATCCAGACATGGCAATGTATTCAGCCTTTGTGGTTGAGATAGCAGTGCTTATCTGCTTCTTCGATGACCAGCTCACTAATTTGTCTCCTAAAAACTGAGAACTTCCTGACGTACTTCTGCGGGTATCCTTACAACCTGCATGATCTGCATCTGCATAGGCCGTTAGTGCCATAGCGATGTCCTTCGGATACCAAAGACCCATGTTAATAGTTCCTCTGAGGTACCAAAAGACCCGCTTAATTGCTTCAAGGTGCTTTTTGGTAGGCTTAGCCTGATACCTAGCACACATGCACACGACAAATACAAGGTCTGGTCTACTTGCAGTGAGGTACATTAATGAGCCAACCATACCTCGATATCGAGTCTGGTCAACTGGAATCCCTAAGGGGTCCTCATCTAGTTTTGATCGATCAACCATTGGTGTATCTACAAGGTCAGAAGTATCCATTCCATATTTCATTAAAATTTCAAGAGCATATTTTGACTGGTTAATAAAGATGCCTCATGGACTTTGAGAAACTTGTAATCCTAAGAAAAACGACATTTGCCCCATCATTGACATCTAAAATTTTGAACTCGTCTCTTTTGAAAATATGTCACAAGCTTTAGGATCAGTCGAGGCAAATATAATATCATCTACGTAAATTTGAACGAGAAGAATGTGTTTGCCTATTTTCTAGGTGAATAATGTAGGATCAACTACACCATTGGAGAACTTGTTTTCCAGAAGAAACCTTGATAATGTGTTATACCACGCCATTAGAGCCTGCTTTAAGCGATAAAGAGCCTTCTTCAGACGATAGACGTGTGTAGGATGATATGGATCAACGAATCCCTCGGGTTGACTAACGTAGACTTCTTCTTTCAGCTCGCCATTCAGGAATGCAGTCTTGACATCCATCTGGTAAATGATTATGTTCTTGTTGGGGGCATTTGCAATGAAGATTCTGATAGCCTCTATCCGTGCAACCGGTGCAAATAATTCCTCGAAATCGATACCCTCCTCTTGATAATATCCCTTTGTTACTAACCATGCATTGTTCTTCAGAACATCACCATACTCATCAAGCTTGACTTTGTAAATCCACTTGAGAGCGATTATCATTACACAGTTTGGTTTTGGAACTAATTTCCATACTTAAAGCTAATCAAATTCGTGAATTTTTTCTTGCATAGCTTCAAACCGACATGCTTCAGCCATGGAAGTCTTGAAATTCTTGAGATGGACTTTTGAAAGTACAAAATTGTAAAAGCACTACAAGGCATCGGTAGCTAACTGTTTTCTAGTGGATATTGGACAAGAAGGATTACCAATTACATTATCCAGTGGATGATCCTTGGACCATTTTCCAAGATGATTGTGTGGTTGAATAACTTGGTTGGATTCAGCTGAATTAACATCCCCCAATGATGACTCTTCAAAACTAGCATCTGGAGCAAACACGTTTACAAAGGGATCATCTTCAGCTCGAGCAAAAGGATTGTCTTCGATAGTGGGTCCAGCTGCAACACCTTAATGTGAGATAGGAGGTTGTACTTCTGAGGATGACGATGAATGACTTGAAGACGGTTCATCTTGATTAATTGTTGTAGAAGAAGGTGTATCGGCTGAAACAATTGGAACATGAGCTGCAGGGGCAGGAGGTACCGGTTTTTCAATATTAGGGGGTTCAAGGTATTCATCGAACATCGGCTAGAATAAAATCTCCAGATCTTTATTGGTTGGTGTAACCTTTGCCCCTTTTGTGTTTTGAATATTTCAATTTTAGTCCTTTGACTATTTGACGTTTGTCTGTTTATTTAGATTTGTGTACCGTGTTGACGGTGGTGATTTTATGAGAATTATGGTAATTTATGGTTTGTTGTGAATAATAGTCCTTTTTAGAGGTTATTATTATGTTAGTTAAGTTCCCGGTGGTTGACCCGTGAAATTTGAGAAATACCGAAAAACGAGTCCTGACACGTCTATTAATGTCCAAATGAGTTTTGAAGGGTTTAAAGTGTAAATATGTCATGTAAATACTCTAGGTTAATGGAAAAGTATTTTTAAGGTGAATAAAAATGCTAATTAACTTTGGGGAATAATTTACGGTTAAGTTTTATTAGCTTTTGTTAGGATTTATGTTTTCATAACTTAGTACCGACAATACAAATAGTTAGTACTGATAGTTATAGTTAGTACTGACAGTACAAAGTGTTAAGTACTGATCAGTTAGTTAGTACCGATAGTAGAAAATAGTTAGTACCATTTAAGAGATATGTATGAGATATTTTAGGAAAAGATATGTACGCGTTTTGTAAGCCTTTTAGGGTTTATCCTTAGTCTATAAAAGGATCCCTCTTGGCATAGTTAGATATGAACTCAAGATATCTCATACAAAATCATATCTCAATAGTTAGTAATCTGTAATCACTCAAAAGCAGATTAATAGAAGTTATTATTTAGTTCTTCATTGTTTTTCTTAGTACTTGTGTTAAGATTCCGCATTAACACATAGTATTCATAATCAGTGTTTCTACATAGTCAACTGTATTTATACATCTTGGCTATCATCCTTAATAGGCTGCAGAGATCTATTCAACAAGGGACTCACAAGTGGTATCAGAGCCTGTGAGAAACTCTGAATAAGAAGAACAATCAAATCCAGTTATAAACCTTCATCCTTCAAAACTAAACATGTCTGCATCACAAGATGAAATTCCACCACCACCACCACCTCCACCATCATCATCACAAACACCAACCCAACAAACTCCTCATACAGTATCAACCATCAAGCTGCCTATTCTCAAAAAGGGAGAATATGATATATGGGCTATGAAAATGGAACACTATTTGGCCCATACAGACTATCCAATCTGGGAGGTTATACAAAATGGGAATGGTCCTGTATCAATCACTACAGATACATCAGGACAAATTAAGGTTTTGCCTCCTAGAACTGCAGAAGAGATTGTAGCCAGAGAAAGAGAGAGAAAAGCAAGGACCACCTTGCTTATGGCCCTACCAGAAGATCATCTTGCTAAGTTCCATAAGATGACTGATGCAAAAGAAATGTGGGATGCCATCAAATCTAGATTTGGTGGAAATGACGAATCCAAGAAGATGCAAAAGTATATCTTGAAGCAACAGTTTGAAGGATTCTCTGTATCCAACACAGAAGGGCTTCACAAAGGCTATGACAGGTTCCAAAGTCTTCTGAGTCAGTTAGAGATTCATGGAGCAGGTGTATCTACTGAGGATGCAAATCAAAAATTCCTAAGATCTCTACCTTCTGCCTGGTCACAAGTTTCCTTTTTTGCCTGGTCACTAGTTCCTTTGTATAATGAGGACCAAACCAGGAGTAGACTGTCTAAGCTTGATGTTTTGTAAAATGATCTAAGAGTCTTTGAGGTAATATAAAAGGCTCTACTACATTATCTATCATCTAGCTCGTTAAATGAGCTTTTGTCTCTGAGAACACCAGCAGTACTTATGAAGTCTGTACGTTATGTGTGTTCCAATCCGTTTGGTTTTAAAATTCAACGTATGACACTTCATCTATACTATTACTTGCCTGATCAATCAGTTGCCCCTTCAACTGGATCATGAGGACTGGATCACAGATTGATTGATATGATCTCGCGAAGAAATGGACTTAAAGTGGCAAGTGGCCATGATCTCAATGAGAATGCTAAAAGTTTACAGAAGCCTGGTAGGAAAGCTACAATTTGATGCGCATAAGAGAACCTGTTGGCTTTGATTAAAAACAAGTGGAATAGCTTACAATTGCCACAAAATGGGCCTTTTGCTAAAGAGTGTAGAAATCAAGGAACTCAAGATAACAGGTGGGAGAGGCATGGATTCCGGGTAAACAAGGGATTGGGAGTATATCTATACATAAGGGAGGATTCTAAAGCATGTGACATATTGATGGATGATAGGGTGGAATTGCGGTTAATCATTTCAGTCAGATGAACGATTATGCTTTGATGGCTTGCAACCGATCAGACTCAGACATAGAGGTTATTTCTTGTACAAATAAGTGTAAAGGAGTCTTAGGTTAATCTTAAGTAAAAATATCGATGATGCTCAGAGAGTAAAACTAAGTGATGCGCAAGATAGAAATAAAGGTATATTCTCAAGGTCTTAATCGAAGTTGAAGCACGTTGAGCGGGCTCATCACAACAAGGACAACTTTGGTTATGAACAAAAGATACCAGTTTATGCTTAAATAGATTTAGGATGATAAACAGGTTCTCCCATACCATTTTTTCTAAAAAGAAAAATTCTTAGCAGAAGTCAAAGAAGAAAAAGCAAGGATTTTCAAGGGGGGGGACTAAGAGTAGAAAAATGGCATCACTGTTTCTAAGAAGTCTAGTAAACTGCTAATGTACCCAATTGAGTGCTATTGATAGTTTTGGGTCTTGGGTATGGGGATCACAGAATATGATGGTATTTTGAGCTATGAAAATGACGTGTTGCAGAGTGCTTTTCTTATGAATAAAGAAAATGTAAGATAGAAAACCAACCCGTTGTATGATAGGTTTGTTACTAGCAGAAGGAATGCATGTTGTACCCCCACAAGACAGGGAAGTACATGCCGTCAGGGACTGTGTGGTGAAATAGATGATTCTAAATTTACATATGGGGTCTAAAACAGATAAATCCTAGTGATCTGAATCCTACAATCAAGTAGAATTTGATACCTGTGACTAACCATTATGTGCAGAACCTGCTGAATTAGTGTTGAACAGTTGTCATGAATCTAATGTAAAATGTCAACATAAGGTCTGGTATGATGCGTCCATATCATTGTGGAGTATGAATCAGATAGTGAAGAATGAGTGTGTGTCTTATTCCAAACTAAAACACAAGAAAACACTTGTTTGATATACAGCTATGTAAAAACTGTCTAGGGAATATGTTGAAGAGTCATTTACACACATTATCAATTTACTAAAGTGACAGAAAAGATTTGGGTTTGGCGCTTTACTGTAAGGAGCATGTTTTATGTGAGGTAGTCGCGTTAATCATTTATAATTTAGAGATTGTGATTTCCATGAAAAGAGGATGGCAAGAAAAGCGTGGGGGGGGGGGGCGGGATGTACGTGAAACAATGGTTGGATAAAATGTGCATCGAGTGGGAATAACCAGAACCAATTTGTTCCTACAGCTTTGGTTAATAACTAGAACTAGTACCAATTCACAGTTAATACGGCTAAAGCTAGTGTACTAATAATTTAGTAGTGCTAGCGAAAAAGTTTTAACAGACAGACAGTTCTAACCTTGTAGTCTACCATGGAAAGTTAATACTTTTTAAGACCATTGTGCTAGAAGTCTAGACCAAACAAAATTTTTTTTAACAAAACTTATATTCACTCATCTCAAGCCTTTCAAAAGATAACAGTACTTAGAACAGATTTTTTTAAAAACAAAAGTTTAATACATGCTCTAGGGTAAATGAGTTAGTTTATGTTGGGGGAAAAAGGGAAACTGCTGTTTAAGCCTCACAGCAGGTTGTAATTGGAGACACTGAACGGATACCATATTGGATCCTGATACGCAATGCGGTTGGTAGTCAGTCTTAGACTAATTGTTTACACTTTCACAAGATCCACTTGCTGACCTTCACAGCCCCAATCAGGCTGGGTCCCTAAGAGAACTGTCTAATCTCTTTCTTTTTTGTGAGGGTTCTCACATAGAGCTCTAAAGAAACTAAGGATTGTTGATAGTGGATGTTCCAGCACATGCTGGAGAACAAGGCCTACCTTGCTAAATTTCTCATGCTTTTAATGGTGTGCTGTTGCTTTTGGGGTAGTTAAAGGTTATATCACTGGTAATAAGTATACAATTAAATAGGCTAAGTTGATTTTGAGGATGTATGCTTGTAAAAGAACTTCTGTGCATTTCAATCTCTTTTCTGTGTCACATGATTGTGTCAAAAAGAACACGGCTCTCCTGTTTACTCACTCTTGAATGTCTTGTGTTGTCTTCTTGAGTTTATGTTACCTGATGAAAATCCACGTAGTACTTAAGAATCCTCAGACAAAACATTAGGTACCGTTTTAATTTAGAGAACATTGTTCTTCAGGAGGTGTGGCTTGTTTAATTGCAAAGGCTTCCAATGTGAATCTAACGCAAATGCATCGGAGACTTAGGTCATGTCAATTTCAAAACCCGTAAGACAAAACTTGTCAAAGGAACCTTGTAAGAGGTTTACTTCAAAGCTTTTTTAAAATGACCGTACTTGTGTTGCTTGTAGAAGGAAAAGCAACACATAGGCTCCTTACGGCCAAACAGTACAGTTCTATTAGCCATCTTTTTCAACTTCTTTCATATGGATTTGTTTGACCTATTCTGTAAGGAGTTTAACAATAAGACCTATTGCCTTGTTATCACTGATGAATTTTAGCAGGTTTAGTTGGGTATTTTTCATATAAGAACCTATATTGTGATGAAACTAGTGAATCGCTACTTTAAGGACTTTATAGGCTCCAGATAGAGAACCAATTGAATCAAAAAGTTTAACACAATTTGATGTTGATAATGGTACAGAATTTAAGAACAGATGGGATGTAATTGATTCTGTGGCGCTCAAGGGGATCAGAGGGAAATGGATAGTATATGCCTGAACGCCACTCAACAAAATGGAGTTGCTGAGAGATAAGAACAGGATCCCTAATTGAGGCTGCTAGGACCATGCTTGCAGATTTCATTTTCACCCAACACTTTTTTTGGGGCTGAAGTCAGTTAGTACTACTTAGTTATGTTCTAACACAGGGTATTAGTGACAAGCCTCATAATAAGGACACATATGACTTTTAATGGTAGATACCAATATAAGTTATTATAAGACCTTTTTGGGTGCCATGTAAACCATCTTGAATTCCATTGACCAACTGGGGCAAGTTTGGCTGGAAAATCAGCTGAGGGATTTTTTAGTTGGTATTCTCTACAAAGCATGGCTTTTAGAGTATACAACTTAGAATCAAAAGGGTTGAAGAAAACCTGCAATCAACTTCTTAGAGAACAAACCAAAATGTTGCAGGGAAGGACCAAATTGGCTTTTGACTTGATTATTTACACTGATTCTATGGGAATTATCATCAAATAAGATCAGAGAATCAGTAATTCAAATCCCGGTCAAAACAAGAAGCTAACAAAATGCAGGTAAGGATATTATTTGAAGCAGGGATTCTGAAAAAGAGGATGAATCTGCTCAAGACTGCTTTGTACTGCCAATATGGCCTTTTTATTCTTCAACAATCACTCCTGATTTAAAGACAGATGAAAATCGATATGGGGTCCAAGAGAAGGAAGAAACAAGTCTTTAGGACGAACTTGAAAGGACTTAAGAGGCAAGAAAAGGAGGCTAATGAGGAAGCTGAAGCTCTCAGGAAGAAGTTTGAGCTCTTAGTGATAAAGAAGGAGCTACTAGACTTGCAGTTACTAAATTTTTAATACTGTAGCACACAGCTAAAGCTAGCAGTACTAACCTAGTTATACTGTTTAGCTTGCTGACCAGTTAGGTACTGCTAGTATTCATGGGAGGGCAACATCTCTTTAAGATACGCCAAACAATCCTGAAGAAGATGACTCAAAAATAACCTCCCCTTGAGGATATCTATCAAAATTCTACTGATGGTATTTTCACTACTTTCATCTTAGGTATGATGTGGCTGCAGTGGTGACTTCATCAAAATTGGAACTGTTGTGAGTGTTAGTCCTATTTCCCTACATCCAGGTTCACTACACTATCCCTACAAGCGCTTATTCATAGGAGATCCACCTCAGCAGTTCAAACAGACGCAAATTGCATAAAGTTCTGGAGCTTATGCTTTAGTTAGCTATGTTCAAAAGCAAAGGAGAAATAATCATAAGGACTTCCAGCACAGTTTATTTGCTTGTTTCCTATCTCAACAAGAACCCAAGAAGATTTCAGAAGCTCTTGAAGATGAAAGTTGGGTTGATGCTATGCAAGAAGAATTGTGATGCTACAGATTAAGATTACAGAAAGTTGGGTCTTAGTAGATTTTCCTTATGGGATAGATAGGCTATCTCGGTACAAAGTGGGTTTATCGAATTAAGAAGGATGAAAGAGGAGTTGTTTGTCGAAATAATGCATAGGTTAGTTGTCAGGGACATAGGGACAAAGAGAGGAAGGGCGATTGACTATGATGAGGGTTTTTTTTTTTTTTTTATCTCCTGTAAGCATAGATTGAAGCATATAGGATCTTTTTAGCCTTTTGCCTCTCATTGATTGGGTTTTATATCTATCGCAACATGATGTGGAATAAGTGCCTTCCTTTATGTGGAAAATGATAAAGAGGCTGTATGTATCTGCAACCACAGGTTTTATAGATCCTACATATCCTCAGGAAAGTATAAACGTTGTAAAAGCTCTGTATGGGTTACATCAAGCTCCCAGAGCTTGGTATGCTACTTTATCTTTCACTGTTTCTTATTGAAGAAATGGTGATACAGAAGAGGTACTATTGACTAAAACTTCTTTCATAAGAAGGACACACATGGATATCTATACTTGTCAAGTCTATGTGGATGATTCTCAGTGTGTTTTGGGTCTACAAAGAAGTCTTGGTGTGAGTTTTGAAGCATTAATGAAGAGTAAATTTTAGATGAGATCTCAATGAGAGTTCACTTTCTTTTTGGATTACAAGTGTCAAACAGAAGGAAGATGGTATCTGTATTAGTCAGGCATGTAAGTATGTTGCTGAAATCCTGAAGAAGTTTGAACTTTGCAAATGTCTAAGACTGCTAGTACACCAATTGGGACTAGAGTCTTTAGTAAGGATGAGGAAGCACAGTGATGTGCGAAGTCCTCTCTCTATAGGTCCATGATTGGCTCAATAGCAGTAGCTTGACTGTCTTCTAGATCCTGACATTAATGTTTGCAGTTTGTGCTTGTTCCTATGGATTAAGGTCAACTCCAAGAGTCTTCCATCTTAGTGCTGTCAAGAGAATTTTTAGGTCCTAAAGGGCCATAAACCACTCCAAACTGGGTCTTTGGTACTAGATGTGTCTTCATTTGACCTCAGAATCTCTACTCAGATAGGGCACTATGATGGAGCAAATCTTGAGGCAAATCCACAATCTGGGAGGTTGTCAATTTCTTGAGTAGGAGACTCATTTCTTAGGCAATGCAAAAAGCAGGACCATTGTGGCTACTTCTACTACAGAAGCAGAGTATGTTGTGCTGCAATCTGCTGTGGGCAAGTTTTGTGGATTCAAAATCAAATGTTAGACTATGGGTTCAACTTCATGAACACAAAGATCTACATTGATAATGAAAGCACCATTTGATTGTAAATAATTAGTTTAATCATTCCAAAAAACAAGCACATTGCTATTAGGCATCATTTCATAAGAGATGCTTATGAAAAGAAACTCATTCAGGTGCTTAAAATCCACACTGATGACAATGTAGTGATTTACTGACCAAGGCATTTGATGTTAGCAGGTTTCAGTTCTTGGTTGTTAATATTGGGATGATAAATCCATAAGCTGCATTGGTTAAAGGGAGGCAATATGTTGTGTTGTATAGTTTTATATGAAGAAACATGTTAAAAACCATAGGTGATGCTTTTCCAAGAGGTTTGATAGCATTTAGAGGGTCATTGAGAAGAGTTACTTATGGTACTGAAGCACTCCCTGATACTTCCATGTACATTCTTTAGTTGAACAAAGTTAGTATGACAGTGCAAAGTTATGTACGCTAGGCAAAGGTTTGTACGCTATAGAGACGTTGAAGTTAAATACCGCCAAGGGTACAAAGTGTGAATTAAAACGGTTCCTTACAAATTAGGTCTTCCTAAACCTATATATAACCCGCTTCAATTGCACAGTTCCTTACGCAATCTAACTCTAAACTAAATTCATATTTACAGCCCTAATATCTCTCTTATGACGATCTCGCTTTCAAGTAAATGGCTGTTCTTGATTTCATGTCTGAAAGCATACATGGTCGCAATTGGAGAGTCTGAAGGGATGCAGAGTTTCCACGAGATTATTGATTTTCTTAAGCGAAGTTCAATTCATTCATGCTCTCATCTGTAAAGTCCTGTTGTATCTACTACGTATGTGAACAGTTTGAAAGTCTGCTAAGTCCAAAACAATCACCAATGTTAGGCCAGTACTGCCAAAGTGTTTGGCAAGTCTGTGTCTATTCTGAGGCATCAATATGAAGTGATCTTCTTTTTGATGTTTGACTGATGGGATAGGACTCTTTACTTAATTCAGGCTTATATTTGATTGCTATATTAAACTAATGGGGTTGATGAGGGGGATATACAGTGTTAACATTAATAAAGCTTTGTTTTCACCCAATGGAGGTTTTTATTTCATACAATTAATCATTGTCTTAGTTCCAAAAGTACCTCTTGGGATCAAATTCCTACTAACATTGCCACTGCTGTCATCTGCTTAACATCTAATCAGAAGTATAATTTTTCTAAATTAATTTTTGATGGTATGCTTAGACATTTAGATGCTAAGAAAAAGTTTGTAATGTACCCACGTTTTATTTCTATCTTTTAGATACACAACTGCTAAATGGCTGGGTCTGTACCTTTAGTAATTTTCCGGTAAATACGTTAAACTAGTAAAGTCTTTTCTTCATGGTTAAGAAGGGTAAACATTTCTCAGGGAAAGTCACCCCTTTGTTTGCTTCCATTGTTAGCCACAACCAAAACTCAGGTGAGGGATGCTCCTTCAAAAGACATCTAAAAGACAACCTATACCCTCTTCTGCTCCTACTAGTGAAGTACCCTATGAGCCACCAAACTATCTCTCCTTACTCAAAAACTAGTGATTGGTACTATTTGAGCACCAGCCTAACCTCTCTCAAAGACCTTCACACACTACTACTATTATGATTCTATCAGGACACTTCTGGTGAGAAATCTTGGAGGGTCATTCATCAGTGATTAAATCCCTTTTCAGGGAATGAGGTGGTGACATGACTCTCCAAAGTGTCTATGTTCTTTTGTTCTTCTTTATGTGCACAGATTTCAGATAAGCCAAGGAAATACAACACTTGAAGGATCGATCACAAAGCTCAAGAAACAAGCTACAACATGTAATCAAACACCATAGGCATGGTGAAAGTGTCTCATTGAAGCAAAGATTCCCAAGAAAATAATTCACAAAGAAACATAGGGTGCAAAAGAGTTGTATAAAACAAGGGGGAAGTTTGCTAAAGGTGAATCATCAGTTCAAAGAGATCCTCTGTTTGATGAAATTCCTGAAGATACAGTTGATCATATGGAAACAGAGAATGCTCAAGATGAGGGGAGGACAAGAGAAATGATGGATGAAGACAAGGAGATTGATGAGAACATACTTAGTACTGAATATGTACTTAGTACTGATAAGGAGGGAGTTAGTACTGACATGGAGAAAGTTAGTACTGACAGACCAATAGTTAGTACTGACGGATCCAAAGTTAGTACTGACAGGCAAATTGAAGGTACTAAAGAGCACAATGAAGGTATTGAGAGAGCAGAATTTGGACTAAAGTACTGATGGCATAAAGTAATAGTACTGAAGATCATTCTGAGAACGAAATTACTGCTAGCCACGTCAAACACTCCTTGACTACATCTTTGGAGATGATGAAACAATAGCTAAGGTTCTTCTCAACATGAGTCAAGCCAAGGCAGTTTCTAGAGAAAAAGAGAAAGTTGTAGAGTTGAAGGATATTAAAGAAGCTGACAAACCTATACCTACCTCTACAAGATCACTTCTGACACTAAAGCCTCTTCCAAAGATTGATCCAAAAGACAAAGGAAAGAAGAAAATTGAAGAGGGGGATGAATTTGAAAGTGAATCTGATGATATTCCTGAAGCTGAGAAAAAGTTTAAAACAGCTTGAGAAAGTAATGAGAGCTTGGCTACGGAAAATATAAGAAGAGTAGGAAGAAGAGGAAAGAAACAGAATAGCTGAAGAAAAAGCTGCCAATGAAGCTCTCATAAGAAATTGTTCGATTGATATAACGGCCGGATTGAGGCGATAGACTTCTTGCGAGAAGCTTCCAAGAACAAGAAGAGAGCAATTTACAATAGAGAAAAGGGCAAAGATTCCTTCATGACACAATTGATGCTATAGAATATTTATTGCTCAACAGAGATCAGAGGCCATCAGGAAACAAAACGCACAGCAAGCTAGTGATCACTAGAAATCAAATGATGACTACTGCGTAGAAAGCATGTAGGAAACTTCATGCATGCTGAAATGAAATCAGAAGTTTGAGGAAGTACAAGCTTTGTATGAGAGATTTAAGAGGTCTGATGAAGATTTCATCTCTTTAGGTATGCTGACAGATGAAAGTTTGATCAATACGGATTGAATGAAAAAAGGAGTTGATTCCTCTAAAGTGAAGTATCAAGGAGGGAAAGTAAAGATAGACAGTTTCTTGTTCATTTTTTTTTCGTATTTTTTCACAATGAGCGAGTGAGTAAAGAAGAAGTAAAGTACGATCGAAAGAAAGAAAAACGTTAGCACTAGGAAAAAGATGAAGTTCAAGGGAAAAGAGATATATTCAAAACACTTATGAAGATGATAGCTCGAAAGAGATGATGAGCTGAGATTACATTTACTACGCAATAGCTTCCGGATTAAGAACAAGAGTAGTATGAAATACTTGAAGGAAAAAATATCATATCTAGAAGAAGAAGGACAAAGTGTTTGGAACTATAACCCTAGACGTGATCAGCTGAAACATTTGAAGAGATAATTCAAAATGTGGTGATTAGAAGCAATGGACAAAAGAGGATTTTTAGTACTTTGATGAGAGTATTGTCCATATTCAGATAGAGACAGATTTGAATGTGTGTATCAAACTGGTAATGGACATGATTTCAAAGATGAGATACATAATGGTTTTGATAGAGTACTTTGGGGGAGATCTGATGGTTATGGTTACAACCCCAGATCGATGAAAATGGTTTGGAATTACAACAGGTATTGGAATATTGGGAGTTGGAAGATACATGGTACTTTCAGGGAGTACTACTAGTGACTGAGACAGGGATTAGTCATTATATGCTGTAGAAAAGAGTATACCACACTTTGCAAGAAAAAGGAATTACTGATGCAAATGCTGAAATTGAAGTTAGAGTCTGAAGAAGACTGTATATGGACGCATTTGGAGTTGATCAGGTTTATCATAGAAGGACTACTTGTGCGCAGCGTTAGAACTGAATGAAAAGAATGATATTTTTTTTTTTGCGCTAGGATTGAGATGGTTTGAGTGTATGGTAACCAAACACAACAAATGGCCATCAGTTCACCATGTTAACATGGCATAAGAATCTGGCTAGTCCGATAAGCAAATGGATTGTGGTAAAGACTTATCAAATGTCCGTTTATGGTTGACAATATTTACCAAAATTGTAAGGTTGTCTTAAACTCACCTTGGCTTCATGTTAAGAGTGGGCTAGTCCATGATCAAACTAGTTCATGGTAAAGTAAATCAAATCTATTGTAGCTGATAGTTGCTAAAAACTCTATATGGTTTATCAATTGCACCATGTTTATGGCAATGAGCAGACGGCGGTCTAGTCCAACAAGCAAATGGTATTTGTAAAGAAAATCGCAATGCTCGTTGATGGTGGACAGATTTACCAATAACTGCTAGGTATTAACTCACCATTTTTTAAATAAGAGTTAACTATCCCAGGATGCTAATTGCTATGGTTAAAGGAACATCAAATCGTTAAATGGTGGTGTTTACAAAAACTCTCAAGTACCACTAGTTTGGTTGTTGCTGAAAAGATGTTGGTTGTGGTGCTGAGAAGATAAAAAGTTGTGTCTGAAGAAGATAGATTTTAAAGACAAGAAATGCGATAAGAGTGTTTGGATACATCCTCTATGTGTTAAAGAAGTTGAAGAAACATGAAGTTTAAAATGAGTTCAACATCATGTTTAAGGGGAGGATTGTTAGGATTTTGTTTTTCTAATTAGTACCGACAGTACATATAGTTAGTATGATAGTTATAGTTAGTACTGAAGTACAAAATGTTATGTATGATCGTTAGTTAGTACAGTAAGAAGAAAATATTAGTTTTACCACGGTAGAGATATGTGTGAGATTTTTAGGAAAAGATATGTATGCGATTTTTAGCCCTGGTAGGGTTTATCCTTGTTGCTTATAAAAGGATATGTCTCTATTGGCATAGTTAGATATACGACCTCAAGATATCTCATAGCAAGAAATCATATCCATTAGTTTGTAATCTATGCATTCATTCAAAGCCTATTAATAGAAGTTAATTTTTAGTTCTACATTGTTTTTTTAGTATTGTGTTAAGATTACGCCAATTAAGCATCTGTATTTCATAATCAGTGTTTCTTTTTAGTCAATGTATTTATAATCTTGGCTATCGTCCTAATAGGCTGCAGAGATCTATTTCCCTTTAGGGACTCTCAAGATGAGGATGCCAGGTCTTTTTGGCGCAGATATCCGCCAAGAAAGAGGAGGACAAGTCGGAAGGAAAGCAATATTCCAGGACGTAGCCTATTAGTCCGAGTGGTGTTTTCTGGAGTGTTTTCCGAGGCTGACTTGCCAGGTTTCTTCAACTCGACCTAGTGGAATTCAAAATAGACCTTTATTCCTATGAGCCGCTCCGTAGCTCGAGCACTTATCGATTGGCTACCATCCGAAATGAAGGATATTATTCCGAACAATTACAAGAGCTTTCCGATTAAAGGATTCATATGGCCTAGTTCCTCACTTAGGGAGGCCACTCCCGCCACCCGGTATTATTCGTCAAACATAAGGAAGGATGGGTCATTCAGGATGTACATCGACTACCGGAGGTTAAATAAGCTGGACAGTGAATGAATCGTATCCCTCCCGAGCGATCAACGATTTATTTGATCATCCAAGGATCCAGTATTTATTCGCGAAGATAGATATCAGATCGTGTTATCACCAGCTTAGATGTACGAGAGAAGACATTCCAAATTGACGCATCCGAATCGGTATGGCAATATGAGTTTCAGGTCATGCCATTCACGGTAACGAATCGTTACGGTGGTATTCTTGGAAACTCATGAACCGTCGTACTTGCAAAGCCTTACTTTAGGATAAGTTTGTAATTGTTTCTTGATGACTTACATATTTAATCAAACGGACGAGAAGGTAACACGAAGAAACATCTTAGGCAATTTTGCAGTTGCTAGAAATGAGAAGTTGTATGCTAAGTTTTCAACTAATGTGATTTTAGTATTCCAAGGTACAAGCTTCCTTGGTACGTCATGCTAGCAGAGTATTCATTGTGGATCCAGCCTAGATAGAATCTATCAATGATTGGGTCATTCCTAAGAACCAATGGAGATCCGACAGTTTTGTTAGGTCTTGTTGTTACTATCGAGGTTCAGTGAGGGCATTTTGGAAGATTGCTAAACCAATGACTCTGGCTGTAGGACAGCAGGAAATCAAATTTGATTAGGGTGAAAAGGAAGAGAACGCGTTCCAGTTAATAAGCAGAAGTCGTGTGCGCTGTGCTTATTCTGGCTCTGTACCTGAAGGAAGCGAAGGCTTTGTGGTCTTTGTGATGATTTACATAAAGGCTTAGGCGCTGTGTTAATGCAGAGAGAGAAGGTGATCGCCTATGCTTCTGGACAGTTAAAAGTTCATGAGAAGAACTACACCACTCATGATTTAGAACTTGGATTGGTAGTGTTTGCTCTAAAGATATGGAGACATTATCTGTACGGAACCAAATGCACCGTGTTCACCGACCATAAAAGTCTACAACACATTCTCGATCAAAAGGAGCTTAACATGAGGCAACGCCGTTGGCTAGAATTGCTGAGTGATTATGATTGTGACATTCGTTATCACCCGGGGAAGGCAAACGTAGTGGCCGATGCATTGAGCCATAAGGAACGGATTGAGCCATTACGGGTTCGAGCCTTGGTTATGACTATTGGCTTGGATCTTCCCAAATGAATACTAGAAGCTCAGATCGAGGCCCTAAAACCAGAGAATCTTAAGAATGAAGATGTAGGCGGTATGATAAAAAAGGATATACCCAAGCAGAAATTAGAACCACGCGTCGATGGAACTTTATGCTTAAATGGAAGGAGTTGGTTACCTTGCTATGGCGACTTAAGATTCGTAATTATGCATGAATCCCACAAGTCAAAGTATTCTATCCATCTCGGTTCCGAAAAGATGTACCAAGACATGAAGAAGCTATATTGGTGGCCAAACATGAAGGCTGACATTGCCACCTATGTTAGCAAGTGCTTGACATGTGCGAGGGTCAAGGCCGAACACCAAAGGCCATCGGGATTGTTAGTACAACCAGCAATACCCGAGTGGAAGTGGGATAATATCATGATGGATTTTATCACTAAGCTTCCTAAGTCGTCACAAGGTTTTGACACCATCTGGGTGATTGTGGATCGACTTACAAAATCTGCTCACTTCTTGCCAATAAGGGAGAATGATCCATTAGACAAGTTGGCAAGGTTGTACCTGAACAGGATAGTAGCAAGACACGGAATACCTGTGTCAATCATCTGTGATCGTGATGGGAGATTCACATCTAATTTCTAGAAATCATTTCAGAAAGCTTTGGGTACAGATATAAGTATGAGCACTGCATATCATCCAGAAACCGACGGCTAGAGCGAGAGAACTATCAAAACTCTCAAGGACATGCTACGTGCTTGCGTGATCGATTTTGGCAAGGGATGGGTTAAGCATTTTCCACTAGCTGAGTTTTCATATAACAACAGTTATCACGCTAGCATAAAGGCCGCACCTTATGAGGCACTGTATGGTCAAAAATGTCGATCACCGGTGTGCTGGACCGAAGTTGGAGAAGCCCAACTGACTGGTCTGGAATTAATCCAAGAAACAACGGAAAAGATCGGATCAAGCAAAGGATGCAAGCTGCTCAGGATCGACAAAAGAGCTACACTGATAGGAAGCGAAAGCCGATGGAGTTCAAAGTTAGGGATAGGGTTATGCTCAAGGCCTCACCGTGGAAAGGGGTTGTACGATTCGGTAAGTGGGGTAAGCTGAATCCAAGATACGTCGGACCTCTCAGGGTGTTAGCCAAAGTGGGGAAAGTTACCTACAAGCTGGAACTTCCTCAAGAGTTGAGCAGAGTTCATCATACTTTCCATGTGTCTAATCTGAAGAAATGTTACGCTGACGAACCATTAGTCATGCCGTTAGAAGGAATTCACGTTGACGATAAGCTCTAGTTTATGGAGGAGCCCATTGAAATCATGAAACGGGAGATCAAACGATTGAAGCGAAACCGAATACCATTGGTTAAGGTTCGCTGGAACTCTAGGAGAGGTCCTGAGTTTACCTGGGAATGTGAAGATTCGTTCAAACAAAAATACCCACAACTTTTCACAAATCGGGCTTCGTCATCCACTACAAGGTCTTAAGCTTTGAGGACAAAGCTCTTTTAACGGGTGGAGACTGTAACATTTCTTAATTTCAGGTCATTTCATGATTCTTGTTATTCGTCACTATTTATTTTGGTCAAATACGTGTTTACTTTTAATTTAACTTTTAAGCTAGATCGCGTAGACTAGAAGTAATCATTTAATGTAAACATTCATCTAATAAATAAAGGTTTACATTGACCAAGTAATATATAATTATTGAGAAGATAATTATTAACTTTGCGTATTTTATTTCTATTGGTCAAGTAAAGTGTTTACGTTTTGCAATAAAATACATTTGGACACACCTCAAAAATACCTAGACTCAAACCAATCCACTTTTAAAACCTTAACACAAAAATTAAGTAAATTTTATGTACATAACTTACTATGGCCGAATATTAGGCACTAAATCCACTAAAAATCCTTAAGGATCTTGCTAAGTACTTGTACAAAATCCCTTTAATTAATGTTAGTACTAAGTGTTCCTAGTTAGCTCATTACACAATGGTTAATAACCATTTTGCTCTCCCTTTTTCCCTTAGATACCAGGCTACATACAATGCACATACACAAACCATAAGATTTCCAAATCTTAGGTAACCTTATACAAATATTGAGTAATTAAAACATGTACTTAGGTGGTTTAGCAAAATACAATGTGAGGCTAACTAAAACCACAAAACCGCCAAGATTAGGGCATGGTTTGGTTAGTTTGAGTGACTAAGAAATGTAACTAGTATCTTGTCTATAAATACACACTTACACTTGACATTTTACACTCTTACAACTCACACTCACTCAAACAATAAACATATATACTCCCTTTCTCTTGTTTGGGCCACAACACGCAAACAAACACCCTCTTAATCCATTCGAACCCAAAATAAATCCTAGGGTATTCATTCAAGTCATAATAAGGTTTACAAGCTAAGGTTTAGGTATTTGAATAATCTTTGAAGCTTTGGTTGGGTCATTTTGATCGTGTGTACATTTGGGTTGCTTACCTAGCTCGAAAACAAGCCTTAGGACTCATTGTAAGTCACATTCGAACCCATAACATTTGTATTATACGTGTTTCCTTGTTATCTAGTCGTATAGGTTATGTCCTTATGTGATTAACAAGTTTACATGGACGTGAACGCGCATGGTTCAACCCATGCGTGGCACACGTACATGTATTTTCATATACTCAACCTCGTGTGGTGTTTAAATGCAAAGAAACGTATGTAATGTGAGTTAATGGCAAGCAAAAGCTTAAACATTTTCATTAAATGCAAATATCAACGCCAACATGAACACTAATTTATTTACAAATGGATTTCTAGAAAACCATACGTAAACTTGTCATCTAAACGAAATGGCATGGCTAGGGAAGGTGTATACAAACTTATTGAACGCTTGCATGTATTAAACGAACCATAGGGAGGACATATGAACTCAAAGTGTTTGGCTTAAGGTTAAACACCACAAACGCGAACCATATGCACCAACAGTGGGCACATTCGTCCACTCTTGGGCCACGTAGCCCACCAAAGGTTAAGCATGACTTATAGTCAGCTTATCTCAGGATTAAAGAGCTTAAGCGAGAGCTCAATGGCTTGTCAAACCCTAACAAAACCCAACAAGAACATTAATAAGTTAATCGGACCCTTAATGGACCAATTAGGCCCAACAGCCTACGTCTGAACCCAAACAGGCCCAATAAGTAAGTTTGGCAGGCCCACAACTTATTTATAAGCCTTACGAGCTTATTAATAATCCAACAAGCCTATCCATGCTAATATGGACCATTTGTACCTTTTAAAAACCAAACGGATCCTAAATGGGCTTGTTAGCCCATTACCGTGAACCATGAAACCTATACGCCACGAATAAGCTTGGCAGCTTATTTATGAGCTTAAAATAGCTTATGAGGCTTATAATAAACATAGAGAGACCATTAAACCATAATATGACAAGCCTAAAAGTTTATAATGTCTATCGGATTTGTAATGGGCCCAAAAGCCCATTACCAGGTACCTAAGTGCTTATTTAATAAGCCATGAAATGAAAACAGCTTAACATATTTCATGAGTACTTCTTGAGTTAAGAAAAATAAGTTGGATCACGTAGTGAAACTCAAATGGACCCTTAAAAGCGTTTCAGGTTATAATTGGTGGGCTAACAAGCCCAACAAACTCGAATAAGCTCAAATAAGCTCATCCGAGCTTATTCTTCATCCAAACAGTTTCATATGAGCTTATACAAGTCAAATGAGAGCTTATGTACTTTTGGAATCCTAAATGGACCCTTTATTTACTTAATGGACCTTAACGAGTTCAAAAAGCCTAATAAGCTCAAATAAGTTCATCCGAGCTTATTTATAAGCTGACCCAGCTTATGAGGCTTATTGGAGCTTAATGAAACCCAATTCTACTTGTTAGATCTTAATTGGGTTTAAAATATTATTTTTATAAGTTAAGGGATTAAATGTGTCAATTTTGAAACTTGAGAGTTTAAAACTACCAATTCACTATTTTAGTAAGTTGAGGGACTGTTTTGTCATTTCTAAAACTTTAGGGATTATTGGAACATATAAGGACCTAAAGTGTAACTTTGTAAAGTTGAAGGGCCAAATGTGTACAAGTGAAAACTTAAGGGTTTAAAGTGTAAATAATATATTTTCATAAACTTAAGGGACTGTTTTGTAATTACATAAAACTCAAGGGTAATTTATAAACAAAGGTGATTTTATAAACACTTAGTGAATCGAACGAATTATATTCGGATATTATACAAGTAAACCTACGATTTAATAAATACGAATATTTATTAATAACATTTATACGTATACAAGAATGTGTGAAATCGTATACCTTCCCAAGAGCCATCAAACATTTTCAAATACGATAAACATGTACACCACCACACAAGTGATAACAGTATATATAAACTAGCAAATTACTGTAGTTTATACATTGAGTCTTTAGCCTAAACTTGTAGACTAAGACTGGCCGTATTTACTTAGGAATTTGACGGTGTGATTCATACTTAGATATATTATCATTTCCAAAGGACTATTTACTAAGGTGAGTTCATAGCCCTATGCTTTAGAATTATTTAAACGATTTACATCCTTGGGGTGAGAACATGCTTTGTTTTATAAATTGGACGCAAGTGTACATTTTATACTATGATTACGTGTTTGCCTAAGTAGTGATAACCCACTGAACCCTTTATCATGAACTGTCAATCACTAGGTTGTGAGGGCGAATGTTATAAATAGTTCTATTTGGGACTGACATCCCCGTTTGGGTGAGTAGCGCTCATTGTGCCAGGTTGCGGAACAACAAACGTATACCATGTCGGATTGGGATGTTGCGGGTTAGAACATCATTCACGGGCATTTATTGGCAATTTATTGCATTCATACCTATCGAGCTTCAGTGTCATGAGCTTAGGAAACGTAATTTCTTTTTATGATGTTTGCATTTGTTGTTTATCATACACTTGGAAATCTTGCGGTCCTATTATTGATTTACAAAAACCTATGAATTCACCAACTTTATGTTGACGTTTTAAGCATGTTTTCTCAGGTCAATAAGGCACGAGGTGCAGTGATACAATGGAAGTCAATAATTGAAGAGTCATATAAAAGATTTAGGGTCTTATTACATTTTGGGGACAATTGTTATAAACCGAAATCTTTATTTATATTGTTGAACAATTTGAATCCATGAGTTTATGTAACAAACAAGTATTTTGTTAATCCAATGTATCTTTTTTAAACGACACGTTTAGTGCTCATTCTCATATCTTGTGCTATTGATCTATGAAGTAACGCCCTTGGATATACATTATATTCTGATGCTACCCAGATTTGGGGGTGTTACAAAAAGCCACAATTAACATTTATGAGCTTTAAAGAAATCCAACTATTCTATGTTTAGCATCAAGACTTATACTCTACTCTATCATCTCTTATTCTTCACAATTTAAAATTTCTAATAAAGAAACTCGTGAATACTTAGCCTAATAAATCAAACTTCGCATATTTAAAATCAATTATGGGAACTTGCAAAGTCTTGACTTTTTTAAGCTAGACTTGCGTTTTATAGCTCCTTGTATAAAAGATTAGCAAAATCAATCTATTTAAAGTTAAGGAGAAAGCTAAGATATAAAACCGGTCGGGTCAAAATTTACTTTTCGTTCTCACCAACGGAAAACCTACATTTGTGTCAACTATTTTTTTAATCAACTAACTATTTATATTTTTCAACATTATATATATATATATATATATATATATATATATATGAACAATAAACTAGATATTAAGACTTAAAAATTTAAATTTTTTGTGGGAAAACGGGGTACGTGAGAACAACGGGCAAAAGTAGGTAAGATCATATCAAAGATATACTACCCCATACTAAAACTAAACATTGTCCTCAATGTTTCCTAGTCTAAGGCTTAAAAACCCCATACTAGAACTCAAAAAGTCGAATGCATAATCCGAGCATGGAAAAAGTATCACAAAAATCTTAAGCCGTTTATTAAGTATGCTAGAAGATAAATGTTAGTCGATAACAATCTAGGATATCGGATTTCCCCAAACTAATGGCAAGCAAAGGCTAGGAAGCTCGAGTGGACCAGGACAAAACACCGAACACGAGAGTCTTCAAAAAATTTTGGGTCAATCCTACAAAAAAAATCACAAGTACAAACAACAAGAATCGAAAGAGTACAAGCCTCCTCACATCACAATAGAAATAAGAAAGAGGAAAAATGGATAAGCATGGGGTTGCCTTCCAACGTAAGCGCTATTTTAGGTCTCAAACTTGACCCATCCCCGAATATCATGTCCTTGGGGAAGGTTTGGAGATCCGGACCAAAATAGAGAACCATTGGGTGTCACGTCCCCATTCAAAGTAGTGCTTTTAATTTTCCGATGACGCGTTTTTCACTCTGAAAGTTTGCCTGGAGTTTTGGGATAACTCGACGGTGCCATAAGGGTACACATGGGTAATGGTGAACGGTCCGGACCAATGGGATTTTAACTTGCCCGAGAAAATCTTCAATCTATAGTTAAAGAGGAGGACTTGATCACTGACGTTGAAAACGCGGTTTTTGATCTTGGAGTCATGGATTCTCTTTGTTTTCTCTTTATAGATTAAAGAGTTTTCATAGGCATGATCACGAAGCTCATTCAATTCATTTAATTAAACTTTACGGTGATCACCCGCGGTCTCAAGGTCAAAGTTTGCATGCTTCAAGGCCTAGTAGGCTTTGTGCTCGAGCTCGATCGGTAGATGACATGCCTTTCCGTACACGAGCTTGTATGGAGTACACCCGATGGGTGTTTTGTAAGCGGTACGGAAGGCCCAAAGTGCGTCATCTAATTTATCCGACCAAGAGGCACGGTTCTCGCCTATGGTCCTTTCAAGAATTCGTTTCAAGCCACGATTGGATACCTCAACTTGCCCACTTGTTTATGGGTGATACGCGGTGGAGAGACGATGAGTAACTCCGTATTTAAGCATGACCTTTGCAAACTGGTCATTGCAAAAATGGGATCCCGTTAATCACATATGATAGCACAGGGCACCGTATCGGGCGAAGAAGAGATTTAGGAAATTTGCAAAACAACTCGTAGCGTACATTGGAGGGAGCCGCTTTTCCGCTTCAACCATTTTGACAAGTAGTCGAACGGCCCACAGAGTATATATTTGTTCCCTCGTGAAGACGGGAACGGCCCCATAAAATCGATGTCCCACACGTTAAAGATTTTGCAAACTTGGATGGAATTTTGAGGCATCTCATCACGTTGCGAAATTTTTCCTTGACGCTGCCAAGTGTCACATCGGGTGACCAAGTCATGGGCATCTCGGTAAATCGTGGGCCAATAAAATCATGAGTTAAAAACCTTTTTGGCGGTGTAGTTGGCATCGTAATGTCCCCTGATGGGTCCATTATGGCAAGCTGTGAGAATGTCAACAGCTTCTTGGCCTGCAACACACCGCCAGATTATTTGATCCACACATGTTTTGAACAAATAGGGGTTGTCCTAAAAGTAGTGTTTAACATCCTTGAAAAACTTGTTCTTTTGTTGGGACGACATCCCTTTAACAATGAAATTACATGCGTGGTAATTTGCAAAATCGGCAAACCACGGGGTACTTGAGTCACCACGAAAAGTCACCATATTAAGTGTCTCGAGAGGAAACTTTTCATTTATCTCCTTTAGGTCGAGAACATTTTCATACGGATTTTCTAATCGAGAAAGATGATCGGTCGCGAGATTCTCGGCTCTTTTTGTGTCAATTACTTTGAATTTGAACTCTTGAAGGAGGAGAACCCACCAGAGCAATCTCTCCTTGAAATCTTTTTTAGCAAAGAGATATTTTAGGACGGAGTAATCCGTATACACTATGCTTTTGTTCAAGATGAGGTAAGATAGGAATTTTTTGAAGGCATACACTAAGGCTAACATTTCTTTCTTCGTTGTAGTGTAATGCGATTCCGCCTCGTTCATTGTTTTACTAGCATAGTGTATAGGCCTAAAGTGTTTTTCATGACATTGCCCCAAGACTGCACCTATGGTAAAGTCGCTTGCATCACACATAAGCTCAAAGGGTAAGTCCCAGTCCGGGGCAATCAAGATTGGAGCTTCGTTAAGTTTTTTCTTTAACGTTTCAAAGCTTGAATACATTCACCGAAGAAGACGAACGGGGTATTCTTCTCAAGAAGATGAGTCATCTCATTCGGGAATTTAGGAAATCTTAATGAAACGTCAGTAGTAACCGGAATGACCGAGGAAGGAAAACATCCGAAAACACCCGTACGGTGGTGGGATGAGGTACTTCAGCAAATCACTCGACTTTAGCTTTATCAACCTAATCCCCTGTTTTTGGAAAAATCTTATGGCTCAAGGACAATGCCTTCTTAACATGAAATTGACTCTTTTCCCAATTAAGCAAGATTTGGTATCTTCCACCTTTGAAGCCATTCTTGTCTACATGAGGATGGCAATTTCGATGAATTCCCAAAGACCAAAAAGTCGTCCATGAAGACTTCCATCATTTTTTCGATCATATCATGAAAGATAGCCATCATACACCTTTGGAACGTGCCCGGTGCATTGCATAAGCCGAAAGGCATGCGACGGTAGGCGAACGTTCCATAAAGACACGTGAATGTTGTCTCTCTTGATCATGTAAGGTAAATGGGAATTTGAAAATGTCACCCGAAGAAGAAAACATGAGAAACAATAGTTCTCGTTTCCCGCATCTCTCGAGGGCATTTTGTTCCATTATGGTAGTGGAAAGTGGTCTTTACGGGTGGCTTCATTTAACTTTCGGTAGTCAATGCATACACGCCAACCCGTAACCAATCGAGTAGGAATTAACTCGTTTTCATCATTTTCAACAACGGTAAAGCCACCTTTTTTCGGTACGCAATGTACGGGGCTTACCCAAGGACTATCCGAGATCAGGTAAATTATCCGGGGTCTAGACTTTTTCAACTTTCTTTTTGATGACATGTGGATTTTCGGATTCACCGTATTGGTGTTTAAACTGCCAGTTTTGTAGTCCTCTTCCAATAAGAATTGTTGTGAGTGTAAATTCTGGGTTAAATCCTTGATGTCGAGAGTTTCCAAGCGAATGGGCTCGCTTTGAGTGACTTCAAAACCTTTATGAGAGCGGCTTTTTCTTGGACACTAAGTCTTTAGCCCAGCAAATGATGCCGGAAGCAACTTGTTGTCACCTTCCAAAAATGCATATTCGAGATGAGGAGGTAAGTCCTTGATTTCGACTTCGGGAGGTTCATCAATTGTAGATTTATCAGTTTTAGCTTCACAAACTTTAAGTTCTTTTCGAATTTCAGGCAAATAATTTCTTGAGTGGTGGGGGTTAATGAAGGATCATCATTGTGAGAATTGCTTCAAGAGAAGAGATATCCCTCTGTGCCATAGTATGATTCATTCACACTTTCGGTTAAGTTGGATCATATTCAAGAGGAAGAATGCATCGACTTCCTCGAGAGAAATCACTATCCCGAAAGGGAGTGAGAGTCGGAAGAAGAGGAAGAAAACGATCGGGTCATAATAAGGAGTGGGATTTCCACTCGCGATCACATCGGAGAAACCGAGAACTTCTTGAGAATACTCCTCACAAGCCATTTTCAATGACTGTCCAATTCGGTTCGCCCGTCATATCATCGTATTAGAGGAATATCCTTGAAGTATTGGTCAAGTATGATGTTATGGCTTCTTTTTCCATCACGAAGGGTTAATTCACATTTGGCACAATCAATCAATCGCGTGCATGTCCTAAGTCTTTAAGAAGGATCTCTCGAGAATTAGGGGGACTCGGGGATCGGCATCAAAGTCTACGACTACAAAGTCGGCCGGGAATTGGAACTTTCCTACTTTTACGTCGACATCTTCGGCGATACCGATCGGTTGGGTGATCGAACGGTCCGCAAGTTCAAGAGTCATACAAGTAGGAGTGAGCTCCGGAAGAGAAAGCTTTTTCCACACGGATAATGGCATGAGATTTATGCTAGCGCCCAAGATCACGCCAAGGTAAGCAATTCATCCTTCCGGGAAAAATCACATGGTATGAGAAATTTGTCGGGGTCTCCAAGTTTTTCGGGTAACTTGTTGAGGATAACCGCCGAACAATGCTCATTTAAAGGCGTCCTAGCCATTTCACTTAATTTTTCTTTGTTTCTAATCAAACTCTTAAGTGTTGAAGCAAATTTAGGCATGAGAATAAAAGCATCCGCGAAGCTAATTTCAAAATGCAAATCTTTAAAGATTTGGTAAAATTTCTCAATTTGATTGTTAGCTTTTTCCCGGATCTTTTGGTCATTAAGTCTAGACAGATATGGAATTGACGGTTTCGGGGTAGGCTTCGGAGCACTAACGGGAGCAACAATAGGCTCAGAATTTGGCACTTGAGGTTAAACTTGGACAACCGGAGGTTGGACGTCTTTGGTACTTCCGTTATTAGTAGGAGGCACCGTGTCCTTTGTCACCTCGGTTTCACGTTCCACTACTTTAGGAGGAGGAGAAGAAGTAGTAGGAATCATGGGTCCTTGATAAGCGACACCGCTTTGGGTGGTAATACCCTTCAAGTCTACCTTCGGGTTAGTAATGGTATTACTAGGGAGTGTCCCTGAACTTGAAGTAGAAGCGGTATTGGAATTCAAGAACTTGGTAAGCAAATCAGTTAAATTGGTCATTTTGACACACCTTGTGTTTGTAGAGCCGGAGCTTGGTAAGGTGGAGCTTGGTGAACCGGGGGTTGATTAATCAGGGGTTGGTAAATTTGGCTTTGGTTGTAATTATTCCCCCGGTTTTGGTTGTAACGGTTTTGGTTATTTCCTTGGTTTTGTTGAACGGGAGGAAAACCAGGAGGTCGAATTTGATTAGCAATCGGGGCTCGGTAACCGGTATTTCCTTGATTGTAATTAGCAGCGGCGGCTTGGGAAACATACTCTTGAATATTGTCACGATAAACGTTGCCATTGCCATTGGAGACTGTACCACTTTGTAAAGAATTAGCGACCACACCCCGCAAGTAACGTCAACCTTTTCCTCTCCCGCTTTTTTTTACGGGAGCGGGAGCTTGGGTGTTTTTCTTATTCAAGAAAGTAAAGGCTTTCATCATAATGTAGGGTTTTTAGCTTGTAAACAGTTTGGGGGGGCATAGGTCTTTAAGTTTCGGAAACTTCGGGAGAAATACCAGGGTATAAAGAGCGTCAAACTTAACTTTGAGGCAACAACCGGCTTGTGACGTAAATTACAAACTTTGGATTTGCTTTTAATGATTCTTAGGCAATCACGGGGCATTTTATCCAAAAAGTTACCACCCACGCGTAATTTCCACGAATTCTTATCATGATATCAAATCATTATAGAAAGATCGAGTTGAATGTAATTCCGAAAATCCAATGATGTGGAAAAGAGCCCGAAGAAGATCGTTGAATCCCTGTCCCATGCCTCATACAAAAAAGTTTCATCAAATTCGTTTGTGAAATCTCATGATAATCATTACCAAAATTTTGTTGTTTAAGAGTAGGTAAGAATTTGTTGATAAATTTCGAAACAAAGATCATACCCATGTATAATCCTGATCGAGGGGTTCTTTTCAAGCCAAATCCGTCTTGCACCCCTCGAGGTGAAAATAGGAAAAGCATAAGCTTAACCGACGTACTCTGGACTTCAGAAGTCAACTAGAATTGATCCTTGTTGAAATAACTGATGTGAGCATGAGGGTCGTTATTTGTCAATGTCCGAAAAATTGTTTATTTTGAACGAGGTAAGCAAACCGTGCTTTAAGCTCAAGTTGTCCCGCGGTGATCTCGAGAACAACTACGGCATCCTCGAAACCCTCGGTTGGGAGCTTCGAGCAATTGAGCCATAAGTAACGATATATCATCGGAACCATCGTAACAACAGGAGGACTTGATTTTCAATAGTTCTACAAGATTGAATGGTTCCAACAAAAGTCCGGTGGGACATGGTTTTTGTTTGTTGACCGGATCGAATTACGTAATTGAGAAACGAGTGTTCCATCGCACTAAAAAAAGTAAAAAGAAATTTTATACTAATATTTTTTCTTTTTCTTTTTTTTTAATTTTTAAAATATTATTTTGTTTTTTTATCAACAATGTAATTCCACATTGTATATTTTTTTATAAGAAAATAAGCAAAATAACTTCACACGGAAGGATCTTCAAACACAAATTGTCAAACGGCTTAACAATCGTAAGCAATCCTCCCCGGCAGCGGCGCCAAAAACTGATTGAAATTGATGCTAACCCTTTTAAAATATAAATATAAATATAAATATATAAAATATACTTATAAATATATAATATAAGGGATAAGAATAAAAAAAATCTCAATTGTAGTAAACTGTGAGTATGATTCCCGGGTCGTTATCCCCAACGAGGATTGCAATTGAAAGTCGAGAGGCGTTTTGAGAATCGATGCTTGAATAGAACAAGATTATGATTGGTTATCTAAAACTATGGGAAAATTAAGACAAAAACTTAAAAACAATTAAGGTAAGACAAATTTTAACTAAAAACGCAAAACGGGAATCCTAAACGGGACCTAAAAACCCTAAATTATCAAAATTAAATCCTAAAATAATCTTTTTGAATTTTTTAAATCTTAATTGACTAAAATGCTAGAACAAAGAAAACTAGACCAAAAACGGAAGTGACAAGGGCTAAAAAACACTAAAAACGTGAACGGGATTCAATCTCGTTCTTTAAAAAAACAAAATTTTCAATTTTAACCTTACGAAAGCAAATCTAATTTTTCTCGGTCCTAAATGTTGAAAGAGAATTTTCTAAAAAAGAATTATATTTTTTTGATTATTTTTCTATTTTTTATAATTTTTTATAGTTTTTTAATAAAGAAAAATGATTAAAAATATAAAATGTAACTTTAAAAATCTGGAAAAATTACTAAAAGTGTAAAAAGTAGTGCTGGATTTTATAAAAATGATAAATGAAAATAAGCTGAAACGATAAGCCCTAAAAAGCTAATGCAAAGCTACGGCTTTTTATTAAAAATAAGAAATGAAAATGGGCTTAAGAAATAAATGTAGGGAAAAGTGTTTGAAAAAGACCCAAGGGCACGATGGATAGTATGTGTGTTTGTGAGGTGTGTGTGTGTGTGAAGCAAGAGGACACAGATTCGAATACTGCCTCTTGCTTTTTGCTTTTTTTTATTTTCAAAACTTTCAAAAACAAAGTTGCAAATAAGCTAAAAACTAATAACTTTTGTGAAAACAACTTTTTTTTTAAAACTAGAAAATAAGCTGGAAAAGAGCTTAATAGCTAACAGACGACACTTATAAGAAAAATTTTGCTTTTAACTATATTTATGCTAGCTAAAAACGAAATAAAGTCTAAACTATATACAATAAGCGATCACTACCCTAAATCAAACCTAATAAAGCTACATTTGAGCTAAAAACAAGTAAAATGGATAAGCCATAAGCTGCAAAATCAAATAAGCACTTATACTAAACTGCATACCAAACAGACCTTAAGGGCAACTTTGAGCTTAATTTTTAATAAGCTAATGGAACCTTATGAAAAAATAGCTTATACCAGCTTAAACTATGACCTAAAGGCTATTAGAAACAACTTTTAAAATCTATTTTGAAAATCAACTGATCTAAGAAAAAGCTAGCTGAAAACTGTTTATATACTCAGTATGTCTAATAAAGTATGTACTGAGTATGTTTTTAGTATCTCAAAAGACAAAATTCTAATTTAAAGCTTAAAAACAGATAACTAGACCAGCTTATTTTTAAAAAGCAAATTCAAAAAGATGTACACTACCCTATAATCTACTTTTATTCTAAAAATTAAGACCTAAGAACTAAATTTACTCTCTGATATTTAGGGTAGAAAATGGTTGTTTGGCTATTTTTGTTGCTGATGCAGTTGACATAAAAAAACTCAAATTAACAAGATGCAGGATAAGTACTTGGACTCTACTTCTATAAAACACCAAAACACAAGCTAGGTGAGCAATTTCAATAGCTTAAACAGACAAGGGCTTAAATTGCTAAGCTAAATGAACTAAGCCTAACAGATCTTATCTACTATTAACTAACTTTGATTAAATCAGAATTAAACTAACCAAGCAATTAAATCCAACTCTTATAAACCTAAATATTAGATTTAAAAATAAATTTAAGGACAAAAGGGACTCAAGCAATACTAACTTAAGTTAGTACTGCTTGACCCAAACACCCGCATATTTTCTTTAAATCCATTTTTAGCTTATGAAGATTAGATTTAAGGCTCAAAGCTCAACTACCAGATAACAAATAGCTTTTAACTAACATAATGAACCAATTAAGCAAACAAATAAGCCAAAACTAAAAGCCATAATACTATGCTACTCTTTTTTAGTATTTTTGACAGTTTTTATAAAATAACTAGCAAACTAGGATCTAAGCTAATAAGTAACCTTATCAGACATTAAACAAACATAATAAGCAAGATTAAGCAGATTTTAACTATGATAAGCTAGTAATAAGCATAATTAAGCTAAAAGTAAACAAATAAGCTAGAAAATTGAAGATCGCAAATAACTTAGAAATGTAAAGAAAAGTGTACCTATGCCTCATCTAAACAGAGGTAATTACTCATAATAGAGCTTAAACAACTTACCCTTATAGCTTAAGCTTATTTCTAAATCCTATACTAATCCTAACTCCTGACCTTCAGGAACTATTACCTACTTGAATTCTATGAGCAGCCATCCAATTCCATTAGAATTCAAGTATATGATGAGCTTTTAGTAGCTTAAGAGTAGTATGAGCTTTTGAAACAGTTTATAAGAGCTTTTGAAATATAAGAGCACAAATAGTGAAAACAGATTTTGCAAAATAAACTAAGATTTCATTGATTAAAAAAAACTGAGTACAATGATTGAAATTGAAGTTACATAGACTAAAAACAAAATTGAAATTACATTAAAATGAAAATTACATAAGTTGAATTAAAAGCTACATAAAAAGCTACTTAAAACTACTACTCCTCCATGATAATGTGAGTGAGCAAGGCTTGTATTTATAGGAGGAGATGGATGCTTCTAGGTCCTGAAGTTGGTTAAACGCTCCTCTTGATCATGATCGTCCATTCTTTCCAATCATTGGATACCCTCTTGTAACCGTTAGATCAAAATGAGATCACACGGATTGCCAAGCTGGCAATCCCACATCTTTGGAGTAGCTGTGCTTCTTTTACACTAAGTTTAGTGCAAATTTTCCCATTTTGATGTGTTTGTTTGCAATCCCGAGTGTCATTCTTTGTCAGTCTTGACCAATAAGAGCTCTTGAGTGACGTTTTTGATGCTGAGCTGGGGCTTGGTGTTTAGAATCATTTAGGCCACGTTGGATTGAATGGGAGTGGGATTTTAACCCCTTTGATTCGAGCAGGGTAAAGTTGGGACGAAGGTGAATAGTAAATTCACTTCGCGCCCTTTTTTTCTTTTATATGATTTGTTTGACCCTGTCTTTGAAAACGTTGACTTGGGCTCGGGTTTGTGTAAAAAGGGATTGGGCCGGGGAAATTTTTGGGCTTTGGTAAAGGTTTAATAAAACACATTTAACAACCGTTAGTTATGGACTAACGGTGTTAGGGTTTTTGGGACTTTTGGTGAAATTGTGTTAATATTAAGGACATTTTTGGCATTTTGAAGGTTTTGTCTTTTTTTTGTGGTTGACCAAGTTTGACCAAAGGTTGACCTTTGCTAGAAACTTTCTGGCTTTTGTGTACTCTATCCGTCTCGTGTCTGTGTTTGTCCGGTTTTGACTATTTTCTTGTGATTTTTGCATTATCCGTACCTACACATCACAAATGACAAAACAAACAATATACAAGCATAATTTGCACAATTTGATCATTTTAAGGCCATTTTTTGTATAAAAAGAATATGTGATTTCTCACATATCATAGAGCTATCCCGGTATCTAGATTACTTGGTCCGTATCACTAGATCCAGTTGAATGATAGGTCGCATATTCAAACACATAAACAAGTATGAGGTGATAAACATAATTAAACAATCAACGATAAATTAAGAAATCAATTTTAAAACAAACCAAACATTAAACTTTCATTAAGATGGCTAATACCCGAGGGTATTAGCCCACAACCATTATAATTATACAAGCGTAATCAAACAATGAAAATCGAACGATTAAGAGAGTAAAAATTACACGATGTCTTCTATGGATTCGTGATCAATGCTTGACCTTGGTGGCTGATCTTCTCTTCTAAAATTCGTCTTTAATGAGTATGGTATAAAGAATATGATATTGCACACTGAAAACTCATTTTTGAGTCTTCTATTTATAATGTCTGAAAAAGACTCGATACGCCGTATCTGGCAAGGTCGATACGGCGTATTGGGCTAGATTCCTTGGAGTGCGCGCTACGTTCTCAATCAATCAGTGATATCTTTCCCAATTTACTTTATTTACTGTATCTTCGAATAGTTATCTTCGTGGATACGCCGTATGGAAACATAAGGGATACGTCGTATTGGGAATTGGTCAAACGCGTTTTCTTGTGAAGTATTGGCGCGGATACGCCGTATCTCTTTAGTTGGATACGGCGTATGTAGTTAGAAATTAGCATTCTTCAAATATCTTCATTTTAGCTCTAAATTATGCGCCTTTTAGCTTGTCTTCACAAGACACTCCTGAATTACTGAATTTATCAACTTTAAAGCAATTAAGTACCAAATAATGCAATAATTATATAAAAGTGGGCAAAACAGATGGGATAAATGATATAATAAAGTGACGTTTTTTGATGTCATCACCCATGATGGAATCCATCTCATCATTAATTGCTTCTTTCTAGAAAGCAACATCTTGGGACTTTATTGCTTCATCAAATATTATGGGTTCATCCTCAATATTAAAGCAATAAAAATGTTAGTCAGAGACCTCATCCATTGTTCCTTCAATTAAGTATAATTGAAATTTTGACCCAAAGTTCTTAAGAGTCATATTCCTTTTTCTTTTTCTCAGCTCAGGTTCAGGTTGCTGAACCACAACCTCTTCAATGGCCATTGAACCACCAATATCTTTAGTTTCATTTATCACGGACCTCTAACTTGGTCTAGAAACTGAAAAGAATATATTCTCATCAAAGACAACATCCCTTGATTCAATTATTGAGTTAATTGAAATTGATTCATTTGGATTAATGACATAGAACCTAAAAGCCTTGGAATGCTCTGCATATCTAACAAAGATGCATTCAATGCCTCTTTCATCCTAAGTTTCTAGCTTCGGTTCAGGGAGTCTTACAACTGCCCTACAACCCTAAACTATTAGATAATTCAGGTTTGATTTTCCTTTAGTCCAGAGTTCATAAGGGGTTATCTTGTTCGTTTTATTGGGAACCTTATTTAATAAATAGAAAGCTGTTAACATAGCATCACCCTAGAAATCTTGACTCAGCTTAGAATAGGACAACATAGAATTAAACATTTCTTTCAGTACCCTATTTTTCTTTTCAGATATACATTTTTTGTGGAGTATAAAGAGCATTCGTTTCATGGATATACCAACATACTGAAAATACAGAGTATCCATGTACTTACATCTCCTATTAGTCCCGAATCTTATTATTAGAGACCCTTGTTGCAATTCAACTTTAGTTTTGAATACTTTAAATTTATCTAATGCCCCATCTTTTGAATGTAATAAATAAACATAAGAAAACCTAAAAGTATCATTAATAAATGTCATAAAGTATTTCTTATTCCCTAATGAGGGAGCAACATGCAAATCACATAGGTCACTATGGATCAGTGGTATGTATGTAATTACACATACCTTTGACCATTAAAAACGAACCTAAATGACCAAAAACGCACATAAAATGCCATAAATATGTTTGTTTTTGTGTTTGTACTGTGCAGGTACCGGATATTCACTAAAGGACAAAAATAAAGCCAAACCGGACAAAACTGATCACGGATTTCGAAAGAGCGCGAAAAACCAAGGCCAATGGTATAAAAGGATTGAAAACGGAGCTAAAACGGACATTTCCGGATCGACTTGACAACGTTTATGCATTTTATAAAGTCAAGACGAAGTCAAAGTCAACCCTGGGATACGACAATGGAAAGAACATCGAAAACCAAACCCGAAAATCTAAACTGTCAAAAGTGGGCCCACCCGTACCCACCTAGTGGGCCCGGATCAGCCCATTATATTCAAACAAAACCCTTTATACTCATTTAGGCCCAAAAATTAATTAGCTCATAACCCCTTTTTGTTTAAAAATCCTTGAGCCCATTTCCTTTATTTTAAACCAAACCTGGCCCAAAATGATAATACTGGCCCATCCTAACCTTTAACAAACCGTTAACCTATAAGCCCCTTTATCCTTACACCGTTAGTCCTTAAAGGACTAACATTGTTAGTCCAAAAGGACTAACGGTGCAACTCTCAATCAACCTCAGGGACCAATGATGAAGAAAACAAGGACGAATAATGCAATAGACATATATAGGTTCAGGGACTACTTTTGCCATCTCCTAAAAAACTTTAACCCAGTGATAACTAAAATAGTTTACCCGCCTTATGTCACTATACATCTTCACACACCTCTTGTGTGTGTACTGCCTTTGCAACAAGACTTCAAAATCCTTACCCCACATCTCCCCATACCATAAAACCACAAAACCACGCTGGCAATCCCTATTCACCTAATTGGTCAAGGAATAAGACAAAAGATTCAAGGGTTAGGATTGAGTTCTTGGGCACCAAGGCAAATTAAGGGCTGAGATGAAGGTTGTTTACCACAAGACAAACACAACTAGCACAAAGTGAAGAAACTACACTGCATATAAATTGAAAGAAGACAGAAGATAAAAACGTATGTAGGAGTAGGATAATTTTAATATTAATGTTTTTATGTTCTTATGTAATTTAAATTCTGTCTTTTTACTTTTAGAACTTGTAAACCTTTATTGTTTTAATGAAAATTTAAGTTTATACAAAAAAATTTGTCCTTAAAATTCCCTTGAAACTGTTCTTGAGTTCTAGCCTGTTTGGGTCATCAAATATTGATAAAACTTCTTGGTTTATGTTTATAAGTCTTAGTCATTATCTGGTTTAACTATCCTTCTTTTGAAACAGCTTTTTAAAGGTTAAAAGATGTTTTCGTACACTTTAAGGTGTGTTTGGGATAAGGGGTCAAACGGGTCATTTTTGTATAAAAAACATTTTGGTCAGTTTGGTTAACTTGCACAAGCATTCTAGAGTCATTTTAAATCTGTTTTCAAATGTTTTAGGTTTGTTGTTAAGCATTTTCTAAAAGCTCCTTTTTAAACTGTGGTGACAAAATGGTTTAAAAGTGCTTATTTGAGTTAGCTTGTCTAAACCAGGTTTTGAAGGCTTATTTTTGTGTGTTTTTAAGTGTCCAATGCATTAGGTTAATTTACTTTTGTGCTCTCAAATTCTGTAATTTTTTTTAAGTCAATATTTCAGTTTTAAAGTCTTTTTTTCAAATCCTTTTTGCAAACAGTAAAAGTTGTTTTTTGAACTTAAAATTTTGAGAATAAGCTAAATTGTGGGTGTTATCCATCTGTTTTAACTTTTTTTTCCATTTTAAGCTCACTTGCTAGCTTATTTAGAGGGCTGCATAAGTCACCTTTTTTTAATAATAAAAAACTAAGTCAGTGTATGCTGACTACAAATAGCCCTCTTTACAAGCCTATTTAACTGCTTATTTGTTCTTCAAACTTTAATCTTTTTGCATTTTTAGATAGCCCATAAGCAAGGCTTTAAGCCTATATAAGCTGCTAGACATAAGATGCCTTTTTGATTGCTTAAAAATTAAGCCCAATAGTGTCCCTTAGGCTGCCTTGTTGTCAGATTGTATAGTTTGTGTATTTGCTGTTTCTAGCTTATCTGTGTTTAACTTAGCTCATTTTTGTTTATGTTTGCTAATTAGACATAGTAGACCTTCTGTTTTGCTTAGTTTACTTTTCCACTGGCTTATTTAGCTTTAAAATTAGCCATTAGTTATCTTAATTATGACTTAGTATAAAATTTAGCATTCTGCCATCTTTTAATCAGCTTAATTTGGCTTATACTCTAGATTTATAAAAAGTGTTTTCTTAAAAGTTTGTTATTTTTATATAAAGTTTAAGTTTTAAAAAGAAAATTTAAAAAAAAATGTTTTAAAAAACAAAAGGGTGAGGCATGGGATTTGAACCCATGACCTCTCCTTTGTAAACACACAACCTCAACACTGACTCTTGCTACACTAGTGCCCTTGGGACTTCTCTGTCATAGTCCCTTCTTTTTATTGTTTTAACCCTTTGTCGCCTTTAAGCTTTCAACCATTAAGTGCTTATTTACAGCTTATTTATAAGTTGTTTGTCCGAGCTTTTATTTTTCTTGCAATCTTCATACTTTAAGCTACTTTCCCTGATTTTTTTCATATTTTTCCCAATTTATTTAGTAGTTTTAATGAATTTTTCTTTTTAAAACTGTTTTTAAATCATAATAAATAAAATAAAAATCAAAAAAATATAATTCTTTTTTTTTAATTTTTCTTTATCATGTAGGACTTACGAAAAATAAATTTGCATCCGTAAGGTCTATTTTGCAATATTTAGGTTTTTAAAGAACGGGATTTAAAGCCCCGTTCTCGTTTTCGCGTTTTAAGTTTAATTGCCTTTATTTTTCTGTTCCCGTAGACTTAGGTTTTCCTTTTATGCCTTATTTATGCATCCCGTAGATTTTTAGGTTATTTAATTGCCTCTTTATGCTTTCCCATAGTTTTAAGTTTAATTTCCCGTGCCTTTTTACGTTTTTCCCGTAGTTTTAAGCTTTCTTTAGTTTAAATTTGCATTAATTTCCCGTAGTTTTAGAAAATCCATTATATCTTTGATTATTCAAGATTCCAATTGTCAAACCAAATACGTGACCGTCAATTTCACGCCTCGTTAGGGGGGTCGGGTCAAGCTAAGTGACCTAAAACAAGCGCTTCGTGGGTGGCAACCCATACTTATCCTATATTATCGTAGTAGTAGTATGCTAAGTTATGTAGTAATGAATAAGTGTTTTTGTTGTGATGAGGCTCGCCTCTTTCCTTTTCCATGTTTTGTGTTTTGTGTTGTATTGTCCAGGATTTCCCGGATTTTTGAAGCCTCTCGTGCTCTCGGTTTTTGTCCTTCGATCACAAGAGCTTCACATCCTCAGCTTCATTTTGGGAATCCGATATCCAAATCTTATCGACTAACGTTTTTCTTTAAGCACACTTAATAAACGGCTTAGGATTTACGTAGAGACCCTTCTTAAAACATTGAGGACAATGTTTAATTCTAGTATGGGGGGATCTATCGATTTGATTATGCCTGCAGCCGTTGTTTTCGCGTAATCCCGTTTTTACCACCAAAATTTCAAAAAAATGAAAAAATTTAAAAATTTTCAAAAATAAAATAAGTGTTTTGTCATAATTTTGACTTTCCTGCTGGGTAGAATAAGAATAAATTTTGACTCGATCGAGCGTGTTGAGCTCTAGCTTGTTCCTTAACTTTTAGACTAAGCGTTCGCGAATCTTCGCGAAGAACGAAAAATGATAGAGTTAAGTATGAGTTGGATGCTAAACAAGGATTATTTGGAAATCTTAAGAGCTCATGTATGTAATTTGTGGCTTTTTCTCCCATAAGCTCCTAACCGGACTAATAATACGTGCTATTTTTGGAGATTAAACTTAAATCAACAATTTTTATGTAGTTAATAGCAAAAATTTTAGTCTTAGTTCAAACTTATACTTGAATTTTTCAAAGAGAAGTTTTTTTAAATAAAGTAAAAAAAAAGAATGATAAGTAATAATTATAAACTGTGGCCTGATAAAAGTTTGATGCATCTTGCCGGCTCACAACCGATGTTGCAGCCTTCTAAAAGGTCGAGGGTTACAATTGCATCATGGTTATGTTTAAATATTAAGTGTGAATTAATAAATGTAAGATCTCTTTTTGTTAAATTTAAATATGCTTTTGAACTTTGACTATTTCATTTTAAGTTTTTAAATAAGCTATGTATATACAGGAAACCTAAGAGTTTTTGAAACCAAAGGTCCATGAGTCCCGATACTAGTCTCTGTGGGGTGTCAAAAGCCTGGTCACTTAGCCGCAAGGTTGGGATGTGCCGAGATGAAAGTCGCTACATGGGATGATCTCGCCTTCAAACTCATTATTCTCAGGTAGAACGTGAAGCATAGAATTTTGCAAAACGTTAATCTAAAGTTGAAATTCGAAATGGCACATCAGCTAAGATATAATAAAAGTCGGAAGTGAAAAGTTCACAAGTTGCAAATATGAGTAGTGTTAGCATCTTAATTGATATTTAACAGTGATTTCGTTTTAAGCTTGGTTTGGAATAAGTGAAAAGTCGGGAATGATGAATTTATCCTTTTTGGGGCATTTTAGGATTGAAATGTTTCTTGTTCTTTGATCCCTAAAAGTTATAAAATAACAAAAGTCAAAAGTTCTAGTTAGTTGCTTAATATGAAAAGTACAAAAAATGAGAAAAATGAAAAGAACAAAAATATGTGTAGGAATAAGTGTATATTTAAAAATAGTCTAAACGGGGCTTTTCAAAGCTAATGATTCTTTAATTCCCCTTGACGAACACTTAGCTACTTTTCGAGGTTATTAGTCGAGGGGGATTAAGAGTCTTAGTTTTCTAAGTGCTTACTTATAGCATTGCGTGAGGACACACAATAGTTTAGTATGAGGGATTTTGGTATGTGTGTAATTACACATACCTTTGACCATTAAAAATGACCCTAAACGACCAAAAACGTACATAAAATGCCATAAATATGCTTGTTTTGTGTTTGTACTGTGCAGGTACAGGATATTCACTAAAGGACAAAAAAAAGCCAAACCGGACAAAATCGAGCACGGATTTGGAAAGAGCGCGAAAAACCGAGGTCAAGGGTACAAAAGGATTGAAAACAGAGCAAAAATGGACATTTCCGGATCTACTCGACAACGTTTGTGCATTTAATAAAGTCAAGACGAAGTCAAAGTCAACCCCGAGATACGACATTGGAAAGAACATCGAAAACCAAACCCGAAAACCTAAACTATCAAAAGTAGGCCCACCCGTACCCACCTAGTGAGCCCGGATCAGCCCACTATATTCAAACAAAACCCTTTATACTCATTTAGGCCTAAAAATAATATAGCCCATAACCCCTTTTTGTTTAAAAATCCTTGAGCCCGTTCCCTTTATTTTAAACCAAACCTGGCCCAAAATGATAATACTGGCCCATCCTAACCTTTAACAAACCGTTAACCTATAAGCCCCTTTATCCTTACATCGTTAGTCCTTAAAGGACTAACATTGTTAGTCCAAAAGGACTAATGGTGCAACTCCCAATCAACCTCAGGGACCAATGATGAAGAAAACAAGGACGAATAATGCAATAGACATATATAGGTTTAGGGACTACTTTTGCCATCTCCAAAAAAACTTTAACCCAGTGATAACTAAAATAGTTTTCCCGCCTTATGTCACTGTACATCTTCACACACCTCTTGTGTGTGTACTGCCTCTGCAACAAGACTCCAAAATCCTTACCCCACATTTCCCCACACCACAAAACCACGCTGGCAATCCCTATTCACCTAATTGGTCAAGGAATGAGACAAAAGATTCAAGGGTTAGGATTGAGTTCTTGGGCACCAAGGCAAATTGAGGGCTGAGATGAAGGCTGTTTACCTCTCACAAGACAAACACAACTAGCACAAAGTGAAGAAACTACACTGCATATAAATAGAAAGAAGACAGAAGATAAAAACGTGTGTAGGAGTAGGATAATTTTAATATTAATGTTTTTATGTTCTTATGTAATTTAAATTCTGTCTTTTTACTTTTAGAACTTGTAAACCTTTATTGTTTTAATGAAAATTTAAGTTTATGCAAAAAAATTGTCCATAAAATTCCCTTGAAACTGTTCTTGAGTTCTAGCCTGTTTGGGTCCTCAAATCTTGATAAAACTTCTTGGTTTATGTTTATGAGTCTTAGTTATTATCTAGTTTAACTATCTTTCTTTTGAAACAGCTTTTTAAAGGTTAAAAGATGTTTCAATAAACTTTAAGGGGTGTTTGGGATAAGGGGTCAAACGGGTCATTTTTGTATAAAAAACATTTTGGTCAGTTTGGTTAACTTGCACAAGCATTCTAGAGTCATTTTAAATCTGTTTTCAAATGTTTTAGGTTTGTTGTTAAGCATTTTCTAAAAGCTCCTTTTTAAACTGTGGTGACAAAATGGTTTAAAAGTGCTTATTTGAGTTAGCTTGTCTAAACCAGGTTTTGAAGGCTTATTTTTGTGTGTTTTTAAGTGTCCAATGCATTAGGTTAATTTACTTTTGTGCTCTCAAATTCTGTAATTTTTTTTTAAGTCAATATTTCAGTTTTAAAGTCTTTTTTTCAAATCCTTTTTGCAAACAGTAAAAGTTGTTTTTTGAACTTAAAATTTTGAGAATAAGCTAAATTGTGGGTGTTATCCATCTGTTTTAACTTTTTTTTCCATTTTAAGCTCACTTGCTAGCTTATTTAGAGGGCTGCATAAGTCACCTTTTTTTAATAATAAAAAACTAAGTCAGTGTATGCTGACTACAAATAGCCCTCTTTACAAGCCTATTTAACTGCTTATTTGTTCTTCAAACTTTAATCTTTTTGCATTTTTAGATAGCCCATAAGCAAGGCTTTAAGCCTATATAAGCTGCTAGACATAAGATGCCTTTTTGATTGCTTAAAAATTAAGCCCAATAGTGTCCCTTAGGCTGCCTTGTTGTCAGATTGTATAGTTTGTGTATTTGCTGTTTCTAGCTTATCTGTGTGTTTAACTTAGCTCATTTTTGTTTATGTTTGCTAATTAGACATAGTAGACCTTCTGTTTTTGCTTAGTTTACTTTTCCACTGGCTTATTTAGCTTTAAAATTAGCCATTAGTTATCTTAATTATGACTTAGTATAAAATTTAGCATTCTGCCATCTTTTAATCAGCTTAATTTGGCTTATACTCTAGATTTATAAAAAGTGTTTTCTTAAAAGTTTGTTATTTTTATATAAAGTTTAAGTTTTAAAAAGAAAATTTTAAAAAAAATGTTTTAAAAAACAAAAGGGTGAGGCATGGGATTTGAACCCATGACCTCTCCTTTGTAAACACACAACCTCAACACTGACTCTTGCTACACTAGTGCCCTTGGGACTTCTCTGTCATAGTCCCTTCTTTTTATTGTTTTAACCCTTTGTTGCCTTTAAGCTTTCAGCCATTAAGTGCTTATTTACAGCTTATTTATAAGTTGTTTGTCCGAGCTTTTATTTTTCTTGCAATCTTCATACTTTAAGCTACTTTCCCTGATTTTTTTCATATTTTTCCCAATTTATTTAGTAGTTTTAATGAATTTTTCTTTTTAAAACTGTTTTTAAATCATAATAAATAAAATCAAAATCAAAAAAATATAATTCTTTTTTTTAAAATTTTTCTTTATCATGTAGGACTTACGAAAAATAAATTTGCATCCGTAAGGTCTATTTTGCAATATTTAGGTTTTTAAAGAACGGGATTTAAAGCCCCGTTCTCGTTTTCGCGTTTTAAGTTTAATTGCCTTTATTTTTCTGTTCCCGTAGACTTAGGTTTTCCTTTTATGCCTTATTTATGCATCCCGTAGATTTTTAGGTTATTTAATTGCCTCTTTATGCTTTCCCATAGTTTTAAGTTTAATTTCCCGTGCCTTTTTACGTTTTTCCCGTAGTTTTAAGCTTTCTTTAGTTTAAATTTGCATTAATTTCCCGTAGTTTTAGAAAATCCATTATATCTTTGATTATTCAAGATTCCAATTGTCAAACCAAATACGTGACCGTCAATTTCACGCCTCGTTAGGGGGATCGGGTCAAGCTAAGTGACCTAAAATAAGCGCTTCGTGGGTGGCAACCCATGCTTATCCTATATTATCGTAGTAGTAGTATGCTAAGTTATGTAGTAATGAATAAGTGTTTTTGTTGCGATGAGGCTCGCCTCTTTCCTTTTTCATGTTTTGTGTTTTGTGTTGTATGTCCAGGATTGCCCGAATTTTTGAAGCCTCTCGTGCTCGCGGTTTTTGTCCTTCGATCACAAGAGCTTCACACCCGCAGCTTCATTTTGGGAATCCGATATCCAAATCTTATCGACTAACATTTATCTTTAAGCATACTTAATAAACGGCTTAAGATTTGCGTAGAGACCCTTCTTAAAACATTGAGGACAATGTTTCATTCTAGTATGGGGGGATCTATCGATTTGATTATGCCTGCAGCCGTTGTTTTCGCGTAATCTCGTTTTTACCACCAAAATTTCAAAAAAATGAAAAAATTTTAAAATTTTCAAAAATAAAATATGTGTTTTGTCATAATTTTGACTTTCCTGATGGGTAGAATAAGAATAAATTTTGACTCGATTGAGCGTGTTGAGCTCTAGCTTGTTCCTTAACTTTTAGGCTAAGCGTTCGCGAATCTTCGCGAAGAACGAAAAATGATAGAGTTAAGTATGAGTTGGATGCTAAACAAGGATTAGTTGGAAATCTAAGAGATCATGTGTGTAATTTGTGGCTTTTTCTCCCATAATCTCTGAACCGGACTAATAATACGTGCTATTTTTGGAGATTAAACTTAAATCAACAATTTTTATGTAGTTAATAGCAAAAATTTTAGTCTTAGTTCAAACTTATACTTGAATTTTTCAAAGAGAAGTTTTTTTAAATAAAGTAAAAAAAAAGAATGATAAGTAATAATTATAAACTGTGGGCTGATAAAAGTTTGATGCATCTTGCCGGCTCACAACCGATGTTACAGCCTTCTAAAGAAAGCCCATAGTAAGAATAATAATCCGAGACTGATAAAAGTTTGCTGCATCTTGCCGGCTCACAACCGATGTTGCAGCCTTCAAAAATCTGAGGGTTACAATTGCAATCATGGTAAATGTTTAAATAATTAAGTGTGAATTTATAATGTAAGATCTCTTTTTGTTAAATTTAAATATGCTTTTGAACTTTGACTATTTCATTTTAAGTTTTTAAATAAGCTATGTATATACAGGAAACCTAAGAGTTTTTGAAACCTAAGGTCCGTGAGTCCCGATACTAGTCTCTGTGGGGTGTCAAAAGCCTGGTCACTTAGCCGCAAGGTTGGGATGTGCCGAGATGAAAGTCGCTACATGGGATGATCTCGCCTTCAAACTCATTATTCTCAGGTGGAACGTGAAGCATAGGATTTTGCAAAACGCTAATCCATGGTTGAAATTCGAAATGGCACATCAGCTAAGATATAATAAAAGTCGGAAGTGAAAAGTTCACAAGTTGCAAATATGAGTAGTGTTAGCATCTTAATTGGTATTTAACGGTGATTTCGTTTTAAGCCTGGTTTGGAATAAGTGAAAAATCGGGAACGATGAATTTATCCTTTTTGGGGCATTTTAGGATTGAAATGTTTCTTGTTCTATAATCCCTAAAAGTTATAAAATAACGAAAGTCAAACATGTTAGTTAGTTGCTTGAAATGAAAAGTACAAAAAATGAGAAAAATGAAAAATACAAAAATATGTGTAGGAATAAGTGTATATATTGAAAAATGGTCAAAACGGGGCTTTTCAAAGCTATTGATTCTTTAAATCCCCTTGATGAACACTTATCTACTTTTTGAGGTTATTAGTCGAGGGGGATCGAGGGTCTTAGTTTTCTTAAGTGTTTACTTATAGCATTGCGTGAGGACACGACAATATTTTAGTATATGGATTTTGGTATTGTGAAATTACACATACTTTTGACCATTAAAAAATGACCCTAAACGACCAAAAACGTACATAAAATGCCATAAATATGCTTGTTTTTGTGTTTGTACTGTGCAGGTACCAGGATATTCACTAAAGGACAAAAAAAGCCAAACCGGACAAAATCGAGCACGGATTTGGAAAGAGCGCGTTTTTGTGTTTGTAGTGTGCAGGTATCGGATATTCACTAAAGGACAAAAACGAAGCCAAACCGGACAAAACCAAGCACGGATTTGAAAAGAGCGTGAAGCAAAAGTCAAAATCAAGCCAAAAGTCAAAGTCAAAGCCGAGCGCGAAAAACCGAAGCCGGGGACATAAATATCTTAATGGGCCAACCCGTACCCGAGTTAATGGACCGGGTCAGCCCAATAATATTTATTTACTATTAAAAATCCCAAAATTAAATATAGCCCATTCCCCTTTTATTTAAAAACCCACTGGCCCAAATACACAAACCGGCCCAACCTTTTCAACTATTAACACCCTTACTCAGTTAACCCAAAACCCTTTATCCCCTTACACCGTTAGTCCTTCAAGGACTAACAATGTTAGTCCTTGAGGACTAACGATGCAAACACCACCTAACTCCAGGGACCAATAATGAAGAAAACAAGGATGAATCATGCAATAGACATATATAGGTTCAGGGACCATAATTGCCAATCACCAAAACTTTTACACAGTTAACACAAACCAATTTTTCCCGCCTTAAGTTACTGTTTATCCCCTTCACACGTTTTGTGTGTTTTAACCTGCAACAAGAGTCCAAAACCTTAACTCCACTCCAAAACATCACCCTCACCCTTACCCCACCTCACAAAACCAGAAAACCACGTTGGCAATCCCTAGATCCCCCATTCGTTCAAGGGTCGTTCTCCCAACGAGACAAAAAATTGAGGGTTGGGATTAATTGGATTGAAGGCCAAGTAAATTAGAGGGTCAAGATTGAAGGTTGAGCTCTCCCCACTAAAGAAACACAACAAGCACAAAGACTCAGCTTATATAAGAAGAAGAAGACAGAAGATAAAAAAGTGTGTAGGAGTAGGATAATTTTAATATTAATGTTTTTATGTTCTTATGTAATTTAAATTCTGTCTTTTTACTTTTAGAACTTGAAAACCTTTATTGTTTTAATGAAAATTTAAGTTTATGCAAAAAAAAGTGTCCTTAAAATTCCCTTGAAACTGTTCTTAAGTTCTAGCCTGTTTGGGTCCTCAAATCTTGATAAAACTTCTTGGTTTATGTTTATGAGTCTTAGTTATTATCTGGTTTAACTATCCTTCTTTTGAAACAGCTTTTTAAAGGTTAAAAGATGTTTTAGTACACTTTAAGGTGTGTTTGGGATAAGGGGTCAAACGGGTCATTTTGGTATAAAAAACATTTGGGTCAGTTTGGTTAACTTGCACAAGCATTCTAGAGTCATTTTAAATCTGTTTTCAAAGGTTTTAGGTTTGTATGTTTGTTGTTAAGCATTTTCTAAAAGCTCCTTTTTAAATTGTGGTGACAAAATGGTTTAAAAGTGCTTATTTGAGTTAGCTTGTCCAAACCAGGTTTTGAAGGCTTATTTTTGTGTGTTTTTGAGTGTCCAATGCATTATGTTAATTTACTTTTGTGCTTTCAAATTCTGTAATTTTTTAGGTCAATATTCAGTTTTAAAGTCTTTTTTTTCAAATCCTTTTTGCAGACAGTAAAAGTTGTTTTTTGAACTTAAAATTTTGAGAATAAGCTAAATTGTGGGTGTTATCCATCCGTTTTAACTTGTTTTTCCATTTTAAGCTCACTTGCTAGCTTATTTAGATGGCTGCATAAGTCACCTTTTTAAAAAAAAAACCAAGTCAGTGTATGCTGACTACAAACAGCCCTCTTTACAAGCCTATTTAACTGCTTATTTGTTCTTCAAACTTTAATCTTTTTGCATTTTTAGATAGCCCATAAGCAAGGCTTTAAGCCTATATAAGCTGCTAGACATAAGATGCCTTTTTGATTGCTTAAAAATTAAGCCCAATAGTGTCCCTTAGGCTGCCTTGTTGTCAGATTGTACAATTTGCTTATTTGCTGTTTCTAGCTTATCTGTGTGTTTAACTTAGCTCATTTTTGTTTATGTTTGCTTATTAGACATAGTAGACCTGCTGTTTTTGTTTAGTTTACTTTTCCCCTGGCTTATTTAGCTTTAAAATTAGCCATTAGTTAGCTTAATTATGACTTAGTATAAAATTTAACATTCTGCCATCTTTTAATCAGCTTAATTTGGCTTATTCTCTAGATTTATAAAAAGTGTTTTCTTAAAAGTTTGTTATTTTTATATAAAGTTTAAGTTTTAAAAAGAAAATTTTAAAAAAAATGTTTTAAAAAACAAAAGGGTGAGGCATATGATTTGAACCCATGACCTCCCCTTTGTAAACACACGACCTCAACACTGACTCCTGCTACACTAGTGCCCTTAGGACTTCTCTGTCATAGTCCCTTCTTTTTATTGTTTTAACCCTTTGTTGCCTTTAAGCTTTCAGCCATTAAGTGCTTATTTACAGCTTATTTATAAGTTGTTTGTCCGAGCTTTTATTTTTCTTGCAATCTTTATACTTTAAGCTACTTTCCCTGATTTTTTCATATTTTTCCCAATTTATTTAGTATTTTTAATGAATTTTTCTTTTTAAAACTGTTTTTAAATCATAATAAATAAAATAAAAATCAAAAAAATATAATTCTTTTTTTTTAAATTTTCCTTTATCACGTAGGACTTAGGAAAAATAAATTTGCATCCGTAGGGTCTATTTTACAATATTTAGGTTTTTAAAGAACGGGATTTAAAGCCCCGTTCTCGTTTTCGCGTTTAAGTTTAATTGCCTTTATTTTTCTGTTCCCGTAGACTTAGGTTTTCCTTTTATGCCTTATTTATGCTTCCCGTATATTTTTAGGTTATTTAATTGCCTCTTTATGCTTTCCCGTAGTTTTAAGTTTAATTTCCCGTGCCTTTTTACATTTTTCCCGTAGTTTTAAGCTTTCTTTAGTTTAAATTTGCATTAATTTCTTGTAGTTTTATAAAATCCATTATATCTTTGATTATTCAAGATTCCAATTGTCAAAACAAATACGTGACCGTCAATTTCACACCTCGTTGGGAGAACGACCCGAGTAACACTTGCCCGAAATCATTTATATCATACTCGTGGGTTTGTTGACTTTTTTCCTAAAGGGTTGACTTGGTTGACTAGCAGGGGTTTTATATTTTGATTAATATTATACTATTATTGGATACTTTGACCCCTAAGAAGGCCATTGCCAATCAGCCTCAAAACTTTAGTTTCATGTTTTACATTTTGAAATGCTTTCTTAGTAATTTTGGTCAGCATGTAAGTTTTATACTTTTCAATGTCCATATAAAAAGCTAGAATTAACCCATCCTTAGACATATCTTGCATCCTCTTAAAGTGGACATGGCCCAGTCTAGCATGCCATAGAATTGAATTATTAAGTTTAGTGGTTGAGATGAAGGCTGAATTAACAATATCATTAACAATATTAAGCCTAAACATTTGATTACTCAAATAACCAAAACCAATAAACAAACCATGTTTATACAAAACAAATTTATCAGATTCAATCACTTTTTTATAACCATAATTATTCAAAACACAACTTAAAACCAAATTCTTCCCAATATTGGGAACATGTAAAACATTAAACCAGGAAATAATCTTTCTAAAACTAAATCTAAGATCCAAGCAACCACGTCTATGCAGCAGGGCTGTTAACTCGTTTACCATGTGAAGAATTGATCAATCATTCAGTGACTCATAAATCTTGAACCAACATCTATCTTTACACACATGCACTGTAGCTCAAGAGTCAACCCACCACACAACATCATCATCTTGCACAAAGTAAGCTTAAGATATATATATGTAACATAATAAATCTAAAAAGATTTATTAAACATGATCTTTCAGCGAGTTGGATGAACCATTCACTGAACCATTTTTGCCTGAACCATTGGCTTTGTTGCCAACTTTTTCACCTTTGCAATCCTTTTTCAATTGTTTAGGTTTCCCACACTTCCAACAAGTCTGTTTAGACTTCTTTCTAGGATCAGCTTTGCTGTCCTTATATTTTTGTTTACCTTTATTGTCATTGTACCTAATGGAGTTGTTATGCTCTACCATATTGACAACTGAAGGACCAACAATATTGTTGCCCTTTGTCTTATCACTATTCTGCACCCTGAGGGACTCCTTAATGCGTAGATGACTACCCAACTCAACAAGAGTTAATTCCTCCTTTTTATGTTTTAAAGTATGCTTGAAATCTTTCCAAGAATAAGGGAGTTTATCAGTGATACAAGAGACTTGAGTAGCCTCATCCATGTTCATTTTAGGTTGTGTAAATCTACTAAGTATGCCAAGAAGTTCATTATATAGTTCCATAACTGGTCTTGAATCAATCATTTTGTAATTGGTGAAATCACTTACAAGGGACTTCTTACTTGATGCATCATCAACCATTTATTTGGCCTCCAAGGAATCACATAATTCTTTTCCAAATTCAACATATTGGTATAGATCAAATAAGGAATCAAACATACCATTGAGAATGATTCCACGACTCACATAGTCATCATTCTCCCATTTGCTCATTTTCATGATTTGCTCCACAGTTTCATTCTCCTTATCTTCAGGCATTGGTGTAGTAAGGACATACACCACACTCATGGTAGAAAGAAGAAAGTGTATCTTCTTTTGCCATCTTCTGAAATCAACCCCTTCAGACTTATCCAAATTGTAGAAATTAGCCACATGTGCTTCATTGCAGCCGCCATTCACAAAATAATCTTCTTTGATTGTTGAATTATTTGCTTGTTTCCCAGTCAGGTAAAGACAATCAATAGCTAACTAATTACCAATGAAGGTTACCGGATATCACTTGAATTCATGTAATCACTTTTCAAAGAATATTATTTGACCCTATGCTTGTGTTACACGAATACCTTCTTGGGATAAAACAAAGTGCCTATTCTTATTTTAGGCGCAAATCAAGAACCCTTCGCTTATAAGTGTTTAGATTTTCTGTGTTCTATCTCCATGCAGTTGTGTTTGATCTCTTATTTATAGGAAAGATCACTCAAAACCCTAGTCAATGGAATTATGAGAGATTAGTGGCTCATTAATCTCTCCATAATTAGCCTCCATAAATGTAGGGATTATTAGTTACACGATCAATTAAACGTGGTCGTTAATGCAGTTTATAACTGTCACTTGACTCGGTTAAAGCCGTTACAAGTTTACTAGTTCAGTCCCAGCAATCATCCTTTCAGTCTCACTGAATGATCAGCTAACCTACTGAAAGGAATACAAGTTGAAGCACTCAATACTAAAGATACACAATAAAGAGAGTAAGGTCTTGTTTCTTTTCTACTTAATGTCCTGTTTGCTAGCAAATTCCTCCATACACAGGAAACGTTTTTGTTTCTTTTTAGCTTATTATAAACTTTGTTCCTTAACGTAGAGGGGTAAAAAAACCTCACACTTCTCCATCTAGGACAATAATGACACCCCACATACCAATTCTACCCTCATTCTTATCTTCTTCACAGTTAACATTTTTCCATATCCTCTTCCTCCTTTTGTCCAAACAAACACTCTCACAACTGTACCACCCGTCGCCACCACCGCGCCACCACTGCACCACCAGTCACCACTGCACCAGACCAACTATAACCACCACACCACCAATCACCAGCCCCCACAGTCTCCACTGTTTTCACCTTCATAACCACTGCTCTTTTAAACCTAAACAACCTGCTACCACCACACTCATAATACAATTATAAATACCAGAACAATCAAACTTTAACAATTTCAAATATTTTATCCTCCCTTACGTTCATATTGAGGAAGATAGATTTGGGTTTTTTTAATTAACTTTATGTTTATAAAGTGGTATATGAAAGAAGATATATTTGTGTGTGACTTTTAAGTTAAGGATCATAGATTTGGGTTTTTTTAATTGATTTGGTTGATTAGGTTGGACACTTTAATCACATTACTAACTGATTTGAATTCTTTACAAATGTTCCTTTTCCACAACGCAAACAAGCACTTAGATTTCTTTAATTGATTTGGTCTTTTCAATTCATTTGGGTTTTTTTATTAATGATAACTGGTATATGTTTTCCAGTTTATAGGAAAAGAGGGTAAAGGGTCATTTGCTGTTATTAAAAAGTTTTATTAAGCAAAAAAGGAAACACTATTTTTACAGCTCTTCTTATTACAAACAACTCTTTCTTTTATAAAAAGGAACTAGACCCATTCAGGAAAAAAAAGAAACAGGACCTAAGACTCTCCAATGAGATTACCTACTAAGGATAAATCCTATAGTGGGTTAGTTCATGATGAGATCCTTCAGCTTTCGCTGAACTCATCAACTGATGAATACCTTAAGTCCAGAGTGTCACTCGCTGAAGATTGAACTCACTAAACTTCATTAAAGACTGAACACTGAATAATACTTAACCGCTATCACAGTCAGAGTATTCATGACCCTGATGGGTGTACACTATGTACCTCCAGCCTCATTACCTAATATGAACTGAACACATAATTTAACTAAATTTCCAACAGTAGCTTGCTAGCTATAGAGTGTTACGGAGTATTTAATAGACATGACATGCAGTTCGACCACATAAACCAATCGAACCAAGTACATGTGCGTGTTTTCTTCTTAATTCAACAAGAAGCTACATAAACAGGAAGAACAATAAACACATAGGATAGATTCATTGTTACCAAAAGCAAGAAACATGTTTTGCTACAACTATTCTTTATCAAAACGATCAATTAATCAGCTATACAATAATACAAACATACTTAACAATAGTTTTGACTTATACATAATGCATACCTAACAATATTTGTTTTAATGTCTAAATAAGTTTCATAAATAATACTCAAGTTTGTACGGTTTTAGCACAAACAGGCCAAAACGTCAATAACAGAAATTAGTGTATGCTACGCATAACCATAACCAAATGGCTTAGTAGCATGGTCATTTGGATTTTAAATGTTCAAATCTCGTTAGGTGTGGGGAAAGGTTGGAAATGTCCCAAAGATTAACCAGTGAGGTTATATATGTATATATATATATATATAGAAAGGTTAAAATAAAAAGACAAATATTCGTGAGAATAATAAAAAGAAAACTTTTTAAAAAAAAGTTCTCGAAAAATTCTAAAAAAATTCCATTAAATCAGGTATGTTGGTGCATAAAACTTTTGTAAAAGAAGTTTTTCTAATTTTGAGTTTTTATACGTTTTTTTAATGCGCAAAAAAAGAAATTTTGATGCACAAAAAAATTTTGATGCACAAATTTTTTGACTTGTTATAATTTGATGCGCAATAAAATTTTGATGCAAAAAGTCAAAAGAAGTTGGGTACAAAAACGAATTTTTGATGCACAAAAAACCGATTTAATGCACAAACGTTTTTTTCATAATTTTTTTTCGGCAAAACTATCCACTTTTAGAAAAACTTCCTTTACAACTTTTTCATGCACCAACATACACGATCTTGTGGAATTTTTTCAGAATTTTTTGAGAACTTTTTTAAAAAAATAAATCTTTTTATCCTTCTCACGAATATTTGTCTTTTTGTTTGATCTTTATCCTATATAGAGTTAGGATCAAATAAGAAGTTTTTTTAAAATAAGAAGTAACTATAACCGCATATCCGATATGCACCGACTTAAATTAGATGCATCTCTATAATCTTAGATGCATTATAACGCATCATAATGTGTTTTCTAGCTTTTAATTAGATGCATATACGTATATTAGATGCATTTCATTTTTTCTCTTGTTTTTGGTTCCTCTGCATGTGCCAATCACATTCATTACCTCGTTTATGCTACGCATATGCACAATCAAACTAAAAACTAGACTCTAGCACATACAAATCTTCTTGATCTTATACCATGATAATTAAGTCGATCTGCTTCAATAAACTGGCTTACCTATACACTACAACATTAATCGCTATCCCCAACGACTTTTTGGGTGATTCCCCGGTGACTTGTCGCTGGGGATACCTTTCCTGGCGACTTGTCGCTGGGGAATGATCGCTGGGGAACGCTCGCTAGGGATACGTTCCCCAGCGACAAGGTGGGTCCCACGTATTTTTCAGTCAAGTAATTAGTGCCACCGTGGCACATATTCCCTGGCGACATGTCGCTGGGGAATGTCCTAGTTAAAATTAAGTAATTAAGACACTTAATTAAGCGATTAGTTAATTAGGCACTATCCCCGGCGACAAGTCGCGGGGATAGTATTCCTTATACTTTGACTTGTCAACGTTCAAGAAAAATTTTAATAACTATCCTTGGCGACATGTCGCCGGGGAATATTAACGTATAAAAAAATTTCAAAAGATATCCCCGGCGACATGTCGCCGGGGAATACTCTGCATTTTTTAAAACCTGCATTTTTTAAACACTATCCCCGATGACATGTCGCCGGGGAATAGTCTGCATTTTTTTTAAAATGCAGCTTGCACAGCAGGCGATTTCTAGATTTTTTCCGAAAAAAATCTACCAAACATCAAACCTGTACCAAAACCTGTATAAACTCATCACAACTTGTACCAAAACACAATATAACGGATCAACGCAATACAAATACATCACAACTTGTATCAAAACCAAAACATAATAAAGCTAAATCGTCCAAAATCCGAATAAGTCTACAAAACGTTGCTTCCTAGTCATAAACGGGGCTTACAAGTCAATATTTAACATGATAGGATAGGGATACGAGTGTTTACATACAGGTCGCCAAGATGAACATAAAGTAAGAATGTAGCATACTTACCCATATATTACACAACTAACTATCACCATCACCATCCTCATCCTCGTCCTCTTGAGCGTCGACAGTCTCCTCGTCGTCCCCGCACTCGCCACTCCCGCTGGCACCACCCGACTCAAACTGTGAAAACATATCTGAGTACTTTGAGTCACTTTTGAAAAGACTCATTATGAAATCCACCTTTTTGTGTAGGCTGTTGAGCATGCTTTCAGACGCGGGCATACTTGGGCCGGCTGTGGCCCGTGCTGGCAATACCCTACTAACACCGGGAAAGTGCCCTCGCTGCTTACCCCTTCTAGCCAAGCGATTGATCTCATCATCAGTGTAGGTGCCCGTAGCCTCCAGCCTTCTCATCTCCGCCTATGTAGTGACAAAAACACGAGATAGTTAATATATTAGTCGGGTTGCTACATATATTAGTCGGGTTGCTACATTAATTCTCGATAATTCATTAAAGTGCCCTTGTTGCTTACACATTAGATGTTCATCGGCTCAATTATAACGATGATAGTCATAACAAAGGTAGCAAAACTACTTAGAAATCACCCATAAGTAGCTAGAACATGATAAGTAAGTGTCTCAATCTCCGGTGAATTATTTCCTTCTTCATCTTCCTCTTCGCGATAATTCTCTGCTATCGTTACACATTAGATGTCCAACGGATGAGTCGATATGCTATCGTTGTACATTAGATGTTCAACGAATGAGTCGATATGCTATCGTTGTACATTAGATGTTTAACGGATGAGTCGATATGCTATTGTTACACATTAGATGTTCATCGGCTCAATTATAATGATGATAGTCATAACAAAGGTAGCAAAACTACTTAGAAATCACCCATAAGTAGTTATACATTAGACGTTCAACGGATGATTCGATATGTTATGGTTATACGTTAGCCTGCTAAGGGTTGTAGCCAATATGGATAACCAGTACCAAATACTAACTAACAGTACTAACTACTCTACCAGTATTAACATCTTTATACTGGCAGACTTAACTACTTACTCTACCATTTTTAAGGTGTGTTTATTAGACTCCCGGCAAATACTCCCACCAAAAACTACCGCCAAATACTCTCGCCAAATACTCCCGCCAAATACTCCAGCCAAAAACTTGCGCCAAATACTCCCACCAAAAACTCTTTTATACCATAAAAGCAGATACTATCACAACCACAAACATA
>BQNB010003110.1:92715-117797 GCA_026074375.1 Tanacetum coccineum | reverse complement strand
CGCCTCTACAACACTTTTTGCTTCGACAAAAAGGGGGAGAAGATATGTAAACTCATCCACTAAGTACTTATTTAGTAACTTTTAAATACACATGAGTTTATATTTTGTCATCATCAAAAAGGGGGAGATTGTTAATAAAAATATTCGCGTAGAAACGATATTTATATTTAATGATCTTCATGTTTTGATAATAAAAAATATAATGCCATACTACGTAAAAGTTTACGTAAACAAGTTATTTAGTCAAAACCTTACTTGACGACGACAAATCACTTAAGGTATGAATATTGCATTATTAAGCATAGTTAATGGTCAAAGAAAAATATTATCATTTGCATAAACATTTTCTAATCAAATGATTTAAATAAACACATGCTTAATTATAAGCTAGTTATGTTAATCATGTAAGACAAAATAGGATTAACAATAAGTGGAAACAATCTTTCTAAATCTAGAAAATCTTTCCTTATTAGTGATAAGAAATATTTTACTTCTAGAGGAATTTAATAAACTAGATTTATAAGTACAAAACAATATTTTGTTAAGATTTGGGGTTAATCATAAAAAGACAAAAGTTGTCCCAGCTGCACCCGACGGATCCAGCAAAACTAAAGGACGGATCCAGGCTATGGTAGATCTGTGGATCCGTACGACGGCTGGTTGAGACAGATTTTGAATTTCAAATGTTTCCTATAAATAGCAACCTTAAGTCTTCATTTTAGACAACTCTTCACAAATATTTTTCTCTTTAGCTTTTATCATTTTCATATTCTTTGATCATTATACATGTTTCATAATCCATTACAAGTGATCAACTCATTCTACTATTTAGTAAAGAACACTAGCAAAGATGTAAATCTTAAACCGTTATTAGCTTAGTTGTGTCATCACGGTTATGATAATCATTTATCTTGTATCTCTTGTGTTGTGTGTTGTGTGTATCATTAGTTCTATCTCAAAGTAGAACTCGGTATTTAGCTTAGTACTTGACATAGTGAAGAAAACTCTCAAGTTGGGTACTTGAGGAGTGTAGTATGGCGAAGAGGAGCTTCGTAGCTGAACCACTATAAATAGTTGTATCATCGGTTTGATCTTTCCTATCCTTACTTGTCTATACTTCGTAGATTACTTATTTACTTATTACTTTGCTATAATATACACTTATGTATATCTCTTGAATTCACATAAGTTGACAATCTAAGTTTTATTTATAAAACGGTAAAAACTATTCAACCCTCCCTCCTCTCTAGTTTCCACACAAGAGACAAATCGGAGAGGATCGCATCATTTCTTCATGTGACATTGTGTACAAATTTGAGCCCCTAGATCCCTTGAGTAAATCTACACCTTCTAAGTCACGAACATAATAGGTGTGTTTACAAAATGCTACTTCGAGATTAGAGTCATAAAATTGACCCACTAAGAATAAGTTGTGTCCTAATCCCTCCACATAATAAGCCCAATAAATCATAACATTTCCAATCTGATAATCCCCATAGCCCCTGATTTCTGCAACATGATCATTCCCAAATCTGACGGTACCCATGAATTTACTAATAAAGTTGATGAGCTGAGAACATTGCTCGGTCATGTGCTTAGAGCAACCCGAGTCCAGGTACCAGAGGATGATTTGAACGACCTGAAATGGACGCGAGAAGAAGATGGAGAAGTGGAAACTTTGGATCCCTAATTTTTGTTGGGTTCCGAGTTGTTAGAAGTCTTAGATTCTACACTCTTAGATTTGCTACTCGAACCTACATTGGTTATATCCTTAAGTTTTCCTAAGTTATTACTACTGGGTGGAGTTTTCTTAACTACTGTTTTTGAGAGTGGTTTCTTAGGAGGCACTACAGTAGTGGACGTGATCCTAGTTAAAGGGCACGTATTTTTATCTATAGTGAAGGACATTCCTGTTGGTATCCAACTATATCCAACATTAGTGAAAACTTTACCTGTAGGTTTCCAAACTTACTTCTTTTTGCTCTTAACAGATTTAGATTTAACACGCACATTGACATCATTAAGATAATCAATAACATACAAATCTTGAATTTCAACAAACATACATTCATTACATGTAGCAAAATAAGCTCAGAATTCACATTTAAAACAGAATGCTTAACATTTGCATTCCAGACAGGTTTAGAAACATGATTCTTTTTATTTAAACTAGGTTTAACGCTCCTAAGGTGATCTTCTACTTTATTATTCTTGTTGCTACTGGTTGGTCGCGAGATCTTATTTTTCTTTGTATTGCCTAGAGGCTTTGATCCGCTAGCACTAGTAGAATTGATCACTCCTGTAGAAGGCAACAAAGGTTTGTTAGAATCCTTAGTGTTGTAAGAGTCTACATGTTTCTGTGTGTTACTTGATGATGTACTATGTTCTACAAACCTAACTTTCTTGTTTTTGTTTATTGGTGTAAATGCAATCAGCTTCTCACTTTGTTTGCTTGAACTAGGGCATGTAGCACTAACATAAACTAGCAACTCCTGAATTCGTGTAGCAAACTTACAGGTAGAGTCTAAGTCACTATCTAAAGGGCTTAATTCTCTACCTTTCTCAACTATTTCACGAAGTGTGTCAGCATTTTCCTGTGTGTGTTTAAGATAGTCTACATGTGCTTCCCTATTTTTTAGCAGTTTAGGAGAAAGAGGTTCTAAATCTATTTTATACATCCCTGGGGTAATTACTTTGGATATATTCACATATTTATCACACTCAGACACACCTTTGCCTTTTAAAGTAGCAATGTGGTCTTTCAATTGGCTGAGCGAGTTGATTTTTGCTTGAAGCTGAGCTTTCAAATCATTTATTTCAAAAAATGCGAGGAACTCAGGAGCAACCTGATTGTTTTGAGGTTGGTTATTCTGAAAACTTTTCTTCGTATTGTTGCATTTTGATTTCAAGAGAAATACATTTGTTTTTGTTGGGATTCTAGATTTGATGAGACAAAATAAATAAAAGAATGAAACATAAGGACTAAATCTAGCAGATTGGAATTCTACAAGCTGGTGGAGAATTATAGAAGATTTGGTCAAAGATATCAAAAGATAAAGATTATGGAAGATCTCCTTAAGAAGATAAAGATAACAGAAGATATTTCTTAATGTTTAAAAGATTTACTTCTTTATATCTTTATGTTAACTTCCTTTGTAAATCATGATCTCTCTATATAAAGAGATCATAGATACATAGTTTTAGTATCCAGAAAAGTGTGTGTATGTGTGTGTACACTGGATCAATGTAGACGTGTAGTTGGTGTGTGTAGCCTCAAGATCAAGGTAACTTGATCCTTGTTACAAGTGGTAACACAATCTATACTGATCATATAGATTTGGGGCTTGGTGAAACGTTTAATGATAAAACCTTGTTTAATATCATTGTGTTCTTTGATTAATTCTGCTGTGCTAAGTCGTATCAATGATATTTGTAAAATATATCTTAGATGGGCTTAAACGATCTTCACAGTTTTCCATTTCGGCACATCATTTTGAAAGTTCATCATAAACAGCCTTTTCAACCATTTCATTCTTTTTTGAAAGCTCAGCCTTAAGTTTAACACACTCAGAATAATTTCAGCTAAAGAATTCACAGCAGTATGTACAAGATCTTGAGATACAATAAGCTCCAATAAACGATCATTTTCTAGCAACAATTCTTTCTCTTTTGTCTTAAAAGTTTTTCTTTCTACTGAACATTTGGCAACATCCGTTTCCATTTGATTGAAAACTTCTTTCATGTCAGTTATTTATTTTATAAGACCTTTATCAAACATTTGAAATCATTCTTTTAAGTTGTTAACAAAAGGTTTGACATATTTTTCAAAAGCTTTCTGAATGTGTTCAAACCCCCAAGATCCCTTATTCTGACCAGGTACCTTGGTACGAACAGTCACCACATTTTCAAATTGATTCACATGATTTCTCATTTATTAAAACTATGTTTAACAAAACTAATTGTAGGAAGTTCACGAGGAATTTCCTGTAGAACTGGTTTGGGTTGAACTAGTGGTATTTTATAAACGGGTTTTGAAATGGGTAACCAAAATGCTTGTTATGTAGAAAGTTGCTTTTAAGGCACAAAATACTTAAAAATGCTCAGATAGTTTATTAATTGCAACATAATCAATGGGTGTGTAGGTCTCAACCCTAGATAGATCTTTCAAGCCTGTGATGAATATAGAGCACTGATGTAATTAAAAGTAACTCTGTGAGAGACTCTAACAAAACAATCTATTGTTCATGCGGAAAATAAACAATAGTGCTAAAGAAGAATTACTAAAAACAATACTTTGATCCTCTATGGATCTTTTCTATTAATCGTAAAACTGTTTCTTGATTGTTCAATCTATCTCTAAACCTAAACCGTGTGGTTTCATTTATAGATATGAAACCCTAAACTAATTCTCCTAGAATTACGTTTACATGAGTCTATCTATTACTTCTCATGTCTATCCATACTAGAACTTATCCCAGAGTCACTACGTTACTCTACCAGGACTAATAATATAACCAGCAGGAACTATATACCTGCCAGTAGGAACTTTAATACTAACAGTAGCAATTACTCTACCAGTAGGAACTACATACCTACCAGTAGGAACTAATAAATACAAATATACCTAACAATCCTCCCCTAAACTGGAATTTGACATAGTTAACTTCCAGTTTCCTAGATAGATCTTCAGTCTTTAAAGCTTTGAGGATTGAAACAGCAACAAAAACAGCAGCAGCCAAATTGATTGACCTTTAAACATCTTTAACTCTTCAATCTTTAATCAGCAACCAACTTTGGACCACCTCAGCAACATCCATCAATTCAGGGTTACATACGATTCTCATCACATCCCATGGTGTGTTAACTCCGGGGAGAGGTGAATCATAGAAAGTAAATGGATTTGATGAAGCCTTTACCAAGTAGCCATTAACTCTTGGGCTAGCCAATCTATTGGGTCCTAGAAAAAGGAATGCCATGGAAGATTGGAACCATTTTCAACCACTCCAAACTTGAATCATAGTGGGTTGAGTACTATATGACTTTGGGCAAGTCATCACAGCCATAAACGGATTTGGATAGCCTTTACCACATAGCCGTTTGCTTGTGGGCTAGACAATCCTTGGGACCCAGAAAGGGTTACTCCCATGGTGGATTGCAAACCATCTCAACTTATTGGTACATGAAACATTGGTCAGTTGAGAGACCCTATGGTTTTAAGCAAACCATTACAGCTATATCAATTCATTCTGGTACAAGACCTGGGAATTGAAACCAAAACTCAATTAATTCTAGCCCGAAGGCCTGGCAATTGAGAGCCATGGTTCAATTATTTCTAGCCATAAGGCCTGGGAATTGATACCCATAATGATGTTGCACCTCAAAAGAGAAACTTTGAAAACAAGGTGCCATAAAACCATTTTGCACCAAAATATTGTATCACATGAAAACAAATTTTGAGCCAAAAAGGATTTAAGCTCAGTTGCATATCAGAACATTGTGATGCCATCCAAAAACCTCAAAAACCATCCAAAAGCACCTGCAACAATCAAAACTATACATACCAAAAGAAACAGAGTATATACAAGACAGTAACATTGTACCAGACTTATGCAGAGGGAACACTAGAAGCAAGCTGATTCTTGATGAATTTAATCAGTTGCACAGCATAAGACACAAGTTTGGGTTGTTCTACTTCTACATGAAGTTCGTTATACTTAGTTTTCTTCATCAGTAATCATTACATAGAGCCTACATAATTGAAGATTTAAGAAATGGTTAACATATGGGTTTCAGGGGAAGCTTATTGAATTTTTTTTAACCATTTACATGTGACATTAAGGTGAAAGTTTTTACTACTGCTAGTCATTATTACTACTGCTAGTGTGAGTTTCTACTACTCAAGTTCATTTTTCTTATTGTGCGTAATGGTGGGTAATTTGAGGAGATAGAAGGTTGGGATTAGAAGTGTAATATTGGTTTGTAGTGGTCAAGATCAAAGTTCCTTATATTCATATGTCCCCTATTGGATTATGACAAAAAAGGGAAAAAGATATTAACAAGTACAATTGGCAACTTATAGATCCTTGGTGTGGCATTGTACAAAGGAAATCTATTTAAGGGGAAGTTTTGTTTCATTCAGGGAGATGGATACATCTCAACTTTAGGGGAAGCTTTGATTAAAGGCTTTATGATGAAGTTCGTACACGACTTTGTTTGTTTTGTCGGGGGAGGGGTAGATGGGGATAGGGAATGATTGCTGGGATTCTATTTTTGATGGACCAAAAAAATAAATAGAATGAAACATAAGGACTAAATCTAGCAAATATGTGAATTCTTAAAGCTGGTGAGAAATATGTAAATTTGGTCAAAGATACAAAAATGAAGATCTCCTTAAGAAGATAAAGATAACATAAGATATTTCTTAATGTTACAAGATTTACCTTGGTTTTATATCTTATGTTAATTTCCTTTGTAATCATGATCTCCAACCAACGTCCTCAATCGGAGCGGGGGGTGATCTCACACACAGTGCTTACCACAACTCAATAACAACTAATTAAAGAGATCATAGACATATAGTTTTAAATACACAGAAACTGTAGTCGACTAAAGGTGTGTGTGTGTGTGTGTTATAGGCGTGTGGTTCATTGTAAATGCCTAGAATAAGTGTTATAGCCCCAAGGTCAATGTTTCATTGATCCTGTTAGAGTGTAACTGTTCTACTATTGATCAAAGTAGAATTGGGGCTTGGAGTAATTGTTATAGTGAAGTAAAGAATTGAAAACCTTGTTAAGATAAACATTGTTCTATGTAATTCCGTTATGCATAAATGTTATCAATGTTTATTTATCCTAGATATAAGATCTAATTCCAACTTGAGTTTAAATATCTTCACATTTATATATGGATATAAAATTAAGTCAGTGTTTGTGATTAGAAGTATTTGAAAGAGTAAAAACAATTGAATGAGTGATTTGAAACCCTTAATATCGAAGTATTTATAAAATAACCCCAACAGCATTAACTTTAAAATTGACAGTATTAAGTTATTCCTATCACAATTAACTTTCAACCACACTAGTAAGTAACCTCAGACAGTAGTAACTCATGCAGGTAATATAGCCTAAGCAGCATTAACATGCACCAGTAGTAGTAAAGTTATGCCTAGCAGCATTAAACTTGCACCCCATCAGTAGTAAGTTATGCCTAGCAACATTAACTTTCACCCAGCAGTAGTAAGTTATGCCTAGCAGCATTAACTTTGAATTACCAGCATTAACTCCAATTCCATTCTAAACAGATTTTCCATCATCAAATTAACATCTTGACTCACAAAAACTCTTTGTCTGTTTTTGATTTCCGTCAATTCTTTTTTTTACTCACAATTCTCTCTATATGTTTTTGCTTTCTCTCAATTCTTTTAACTCACCTTTTTATTTATTAATTTTCCTGCAAAAGTTAGTCCAAAAACACAAGAAATAATTTTCATAATTAACACAATATTAATTATACCAACAGTATAAAGTATACCTAACAGTAAAACTCAAGCATATTAAGTATTACCAGCAAGACAAAGTATACATAATAAGTAGAAACTTTATGTGCCTTTAGCATCCACTATAAATAACTCAATGATCCTGTAAATCTTTGTGTGGATTGCCTTGCACATTTAGAAAATCAGTTTCTTTTGGGTACCCAAGCCATCACTGACTTGGATCTGCCTTGTGTATCAATATAATCAAATCTTTTAAATTCATTGATGCACTGTTGTGTTTGGAAACATGGTCTAAAACTTATGCTTTGTTTCAAAACCCACAAGCTAAGGCCTTATAACAGCATTAACCCATTACCTTAACAATCCTTAAGTACTTAGCTTTTAAGGCCTAGCAGTAATCAAACGCGATGGGAGGGACAACATTCACACACACATTTAGGAGAGCGAGATTTCTCTCTATCTCTATCTTTGGGAACTTGACTGGTTCTATAATTGGACGGGGGGACCTGAAATGTTATATCTCTGCGAGAGTAATTCTCTCACATATCTCTCTCTCTCTATATCTAAGTGTAAAACAACACAATAAAAGTACACACACAGTAGCTTTCCGGGTCGTTTCTCATCCAATGCGAGCACGCGCTGGATATCATAGAGCAAACACAGATACGATCACGATTTGAGTTTGCAAGGAAGGAATTATCTGCAGAATAAAAATCAAATATAAACAATAACGAATGACACATTTAAAAAACACCTAAAAATTAGCGGAGAGAGTAGGAGAGACGAAAAAAAACGGGGAAGCACGACACACAGAACACACAAGAAAACCTAAATGACGAGTATAAAACATAACCACAATATTTTCGACCCATTCTAACAACACACTAGAGGGAATCAACATGTACACGATAATCAAAAAAAGACTAGACCGAAAACGGGGTGATTTCGGGTGTTAGCCCAAAATACGAGTCAAGACAAAATCCCGTTACCTGGACCCCGTTCTTTAAAAGAAGGGAAAGTTATAAAAATGACCCTACAAAATTTTTGATATATTTTTCCTACAACTAATGACATAAGAAAAATTTTCTAAAAAAGCAAAATATTTTTTTTTATAATTTTTTGTATTTTTTTATGAATTAAATAAACTTTATCTATAATTAAATTATAAAAAAATTTATTAAACCTAATCTAAAAAATTCTGAAAATTTTATTCTAAAAATACTAGACACTGAAATAGTCCTAACGAAAATATGAGACACAAATAACTCAGCAAATAAGCCCCGAAAAATAAGCTTATTCATCTTATAGGCTTTTAACTCAAATTACATAAGTACATTTTGCCCTAGAGTCTATTTAACGAAAAAGACCCAAGGGCTCAGTGGAAGAGTGTTTGTAAAAGGGGTTTGTATCGAAGAGGTCCCGTGTTTCCGAGTCTTGCTACACCCGGGCCTCTTGTCCGTTCCATCCCCGCTTTTTTTATTTTCCGAAAATATAGGGTTAGAAAGTGTAAAAGGAAAGTTACCATGTTTTTTTTTGTAGGCGGGTTAACTATTAACAATTTACACTATAGTAAAAACGGGTAACCCTAGTCTATAAGACAAATACAAAACAGACCCTACGATTCAAGCTTATTTTTGGCTTATTTAAAAATCGAGAATTAGCAAAAACTTAAAACTAAAAACTTATAAAAGAACTTTATCTCTACAACTTAATGAAAGCACTTTGGGCTTTTGACAAAAATAAGCCAGAAAAATAAGCATCCTATAAACTTTTACAATAAAGTGAAGATTAACTAAGCTTTTGTATTTTGCTTATAGAAGAGCTTTATTACTTGATGAAACTAAAACAATAAAAAACTATGAAAGCTTAAGAAGTGTTTTAAACGATTTAACTAAAATTAACTAGTTTTAAAACCCAATCTTTGCGAAAATAAAATTGAAATGGAGAAAGTGCAAGTTCTAATGAAACAGTTTTTGAGCTTATTTCTCATAAGCAAAAAATGCTTATCTTGATAACTTAAATGCTGAGATTTTGAATCTCACAATAATCACCTATTCTAAATTCTACCTCGAAACAGGCTATTTGCAAAGTTTTCACAAGGAAATGAAAAAAAAAAAACTCAAAGTGTAAAATTAGCAAAATTAAACTGTTGTGAAGTGTTTGCTGATGCAATTGGCAAGTTCACTAGTGCAGTGTAATTTTTGAGTTTAATTCTCTTTAAACCTACTACCTAAGTTTAACTAAACTTGTATCAAACAAATTTGAACTATAAAATGCTTTTTAACAACTCTTAATCATAAAACTAATTATACTAAAACTGAACTGGTGTAGGACTTGTCTTTTTGAACTCTAAACTTTTGAATTTAACAATATAACTCTAAAAACAAACCAAAACCTTTTGTAAAAAACTCTATAATTGAACTACTAAACTCAGCTGTGTAAAAAGAATTTCACAAGAGAACTTTGACTTTAAGAGTCAAATTTAAGTCTAATCCCAGAGCACGGGATCCCCTTAAATTGTATCTGTCAAGAACAAAATTGAGTTTAAAAGTTTATCAAAAAGCTAAAACTGCTTAATTCTTTTATCTACTCCTAATTATATCTAGACATTTAAGCTAATTTTAACACAAAAAAAAGCTAAGCTATATTTTAAAGAAATTAGCTAGTTTACTCTATGAAGCTATACTGCTAATTGTGACAGAAATGAAAAATTTAAGAAGAGCTATATAAATCTAACTGCAAAAATTAAATGCAAATGCATATTAAATCTAACTCACAAGTCTAAACAGAAAAAGCACCAAGATAGTTAAGGTAAATAGCTGTTTGAATTATGCTATGATTACCTAAATTTGAATTCCTAAAAACCAAAACTTAAAATGGATGGAGACTCAGCACGAAGATCACTCTGTAGAGTGAGTGCCACAAATCAATCTCCTAAATGGCACCATTGCCTCTAGAACCTCAATAAAGCTAGTTTTAGCTTATTCATCCTTTTGCTTTCCAAAATGAACTCAAAACGACCTCAAGTGTGTGGGTCATTCTTAGATTTAAGTTGTAGGAAATGAGTAAATGCATGTCTAAATGAACATGAATAAGCTCAAAAGAGCTTATGGAGAGCTTATCAAAGTAAAATAGCTTAATCTTGAAATCAAAGGACAAAGATACTTTAAAACTGAATTATATTTCTCAAATTCGTAAAGTACAAGCTAAAAGAAGAAGATACAATATCAAAAGTTGAATTTTAAAAACTTAAAAGAAAAAATGCTTAGAAAAATGAAAAACATAGAAACTGAAAAACAAAACTAACTACTTCCTTTTCTTCTGTCTTCTTCTTCTTTTATAAGTGAGTCTTCAAACTTTTGTGCTTGTTGTGTTAGTTTGTGAGAGCAACACCAAAAAATCATCTAAACCGTCCTTTATGCCTTGGATTCGTGGGATTGCCAAATAGGATTAGGTTTTTTAGTGGAGGAGGAGGGGCGAGTTTGTCCATGGGGTTTTTTTGAGGTGCAGGGTAGAAGAGAGGGTGTTAACCCGTGAGTGGGTTTTGGGTTCAAAAAAAGGCGGGAAAAAATGTTGTGAAAGGTTAGGGAGACACAGAGTGTAAGTTTAAGGTTTTGGCAAGGTTGGCCCCTCTAGGTTATATGAGCACTTGCAACCATGGTCCTTGTGTTTATAACCTTTTTGTGACTTGCAATATTCAGTCCATCAAAAACCCCAAAGGTTATATTGCCTAAACAATACATTTAGTGTCATTAAAAAGAACACTATTCTTTTTATCATACATTTGTGAGACACTAAAACGATTAAACTTTAACTCTCTGACAAAATACACATTTTCAAAATCTAGATTACCAGTTTTAATGGTACCGTTTCCTATGATTTTCCCTCATTTGGGGTTCCTTCCAAAAGCAATATATCCTCCATCTATCTCTTCATAGTCTGTAAGATAGGACATGTTCCCTGTCATGTGCCTTGAGCATCCATTATCAATCACACCTTGATCCTGTAAATCCGTTTGTGGATTGCCCTGCACATTAGATAAGAAAATCAGTTTCTTTTGGGGACCCAAGCCATTACTGACTTGGATCTTCCTTGTGCATTAACATAATCAAACTTCTTTAGGATGGTTTGAGCGCAACTGTTTTGTGTTAGAAACATGGTCTATAACATTAGTCTTTGTTTCCCAAACCCAACAAGCTGAAGGCCTTAATTTAGTCTTTGGTTTCCAAACCCAACAAGCTAAGGCCTTAACAGCATTAACTACTGCTTTTGACCCAGCAATATTAACATTTTTACCCCTAACAGTATTAACCCATTGATTAATATCACTATTTTTAAATGTTGTATTTCTATAAATGGGTCTCTTAACAGTTGAATGTGTTGTTTTAGAAAGAAGTGACATTGATCTAGCAGCATTCACTGTTGTTTTTGTGTGAGCAATATTAACTTGTCTAGCAGTATTAACTGATACTGCTGTTTTTGAAATATTTTGTCTAGCAGTATTAATTGATACTAAGCCAGACTTCATTAGTACTGCGCTTGGAACCATGTTCTTTTTAGCATAGGGGTGATTCTTTTTAGGAAAATTCTCATGATTCACCCTATTAGCATTGTTCCAAATAGGTTTTGTATTTTGAAACTATTTTTGATTCACCTTTTTACAATCTACCTACAAGTGATCAAAACTTCCACATACATAACAAGCTTTATTAAACATCTCAAAATTACTTCCTAATCTTTGAGACATCATATTATTCCAGTTTCTTTGATTGCCTCTAGGAGTATGAGTGTTTTGCCTAAGTTGTTCAACCTGTTTAGCAGTTTTCCTAGCAGTTTTTCCTTTAGGTTTAACAAACTCTATCTTAGCAAAACTAGGCTTAACTGTTTTCTTTTCAATCTTAGCCTGAGGCACATCATCTTCCTCATTATCAGACACCCAATCCTCAATAATTGGAGCACCATTATTCTTCCTAACTGCTTTAGGCTTTGCTTCACTAGCCTTAGCTTCACTGTTCTCAACTACATGCTTAATAACTATAGGCTCACTTGTAAACTCTTCTAAACCAGAGAATGACAAATCAGGTTTTGGAGGCATAAAGTTTCCTGTATAGGGAGGTGGAACAACATTATACCCTAAACCTGTTTTGCACTTATCAACTATCTGACAGTCTATTAATTTGCTTAAGTTTTTAGATGAATTCTCAAAATTTTCTACTGTTAGCTGAATTTCATCTTTTTGTTTTTGAGCCAGTTCCAACTTCCTTCTAAGCTCTGTAATGGCTACTTCTCTTAAATGAATCTCACGTTTTAAGACCTTGATATCTTCCTCATAAACAGACTCATTTTTCTTATAAACTAGAAGTCTTGCTTCTACAGACTCTAAACCTGTTTTATAAGCAATAGCATTTAACTTAGATGTCCTTAAGTCTTTTAACAGTTGTTCATTTTGTTCTTTAAGAATTTTAACATTTTCCAAACAAGATGATGAACAGTTTGAATCAGTAGATACCTCAGAGTTAGAACTTGTAGAAGAGTAAGCCATGAGTGCAAAGTTAGTTGGACCTTCTTCTGCTTGATCACTCCAATCATAACCAGAACCATCACAAGACACCAAAGCATTAGAAGTAGTTGTCTCCACTGGCACAACCCTTCTTGTGTTCTCCCTATTCCTGTTTTCTTGGTTCCTTGGAGCCCTGCACTCCCTGGCAAAGTATCCCCTCTTATGGTATTTGTAGCACTCCACTTTGGACTTATCAAACCCAATGGTCTCATTAACATTAATAGTCAACTTCCTTCCAGTGTTCTTCAAGAACCTTTTTGCCCTCATAGTCAAAATAGCCATCTGCCATCTCAAATCTATCCCTTCTAAGTCATCTGGATGGAGTTGTTGTAAGTCCTTATTTGCAAGTTGAAGACTACTTAATTGACTAGTAAAGAATGCACAGATCACAACATCACTCAAGTTATCAACATTTGTTAGATTAGCATCATTAGCTTTAGTGCTGGCAGCAGAAACTCCATGAGCAATATTAACTGCTTCATTAGTGCTGCCAGAGTTGTTAGAGGACACAAAAGCCATGTTTTATGTGCTTGTACTTGATCTTGATGTCCCTTTGACTTCTGGTTCATATACTTTGAGATTGTTATAGAGATCATCCATGCTCATTGTCTCTAATTCAGGCTTATTCCTCTACACAACAGCATGTGTGTTCCATTTTGATGACAAACTTCTTAACAACTTTTGGTTCACATCTTCTTATGAAAGCTTTTCACCTAAAATCTCCAGCTGACTCATAAGCTTTTGAAGCCTATCAAAAGTTTGATCAAGGGTCTCTAAGCTAGGAGCAGAGAAGTTTTCATATTGCTGCTTTAAGAGATTTCTTTGAGTTTTATTTATAGCAGCATTACCCCTAAATCTCTTTTCAATAGCTTCTAGCAGTGACTTTGCATCCTTGATTGAGTTAAACTTTAATTGATGTTCATTAGGAATGCCCATCATCAAAGTGCTTCTGGCTTTCATCTCTAACCTTTTCTGAACTTTTTCTTCAACAGTTGTAGGAGGTAAGATAGTCTCAACACCTTCAACAAGTTTTGTTTTTGGGGCTGAGTTACCATTCTCTATGACCTCCTATAAAGCATAGTCAATCATCTGGATGTACTATTCTATCCTTATCCTCTAGATCTCATACTCACCGAATTTGAGCATGGGAACTTTGGATGCAGCCACCATATGTGCAGATTCTGAATTCATATCTTCTAACAAAGAGATCTTGTGTATTCAAACAGGTTCTTCTTATTCAAAGCTTCATAACAGGCTCTGATACCACTTGTTGATCCCACTTCAAATAGATCTTTAATTCCTTATGCTTGTTAAGGTTTTGTTATGCTAGATAAATCCAACACAACTATAATAGAAACTTTGTTGAATACATTAAAGATTATGAGGAATCTAATCTTTAATTAATAAGAAGAATTCTTAATGAAACAGTAAACACAAAACAATATAATTCAACAATAAAAGCTCCAATATTATAATTACAAATAATACAAATACTTTCCTAGTATTATGGTTACAAAACCTTGAAGTTATGAATTATACTGTGAATGACTCTTGCAGATTGAGATATCAAACTCTATGCCCTAGGACCTCCTTTTATACACCAAGGAGTCCTAGTCGATTTACAATATATTTCTAAGACTTAGAATATTCTCTATGATCTATTCTATAAATAACTAATACTTATCACTATCACTTAGTAAATCCTTGATCTCAAAACCAACTTTATCTTTCTTATGTGTACAATAGAAACTCATTCAGCATCTAATCTTTAAGTAATTGTAACTTTTTATACAAGCATCATTAACGTTCAACACCAGCCAATAGTACTTATACACCAGCAACATTGACTATTACAAGCCAGTAGTAAAAACATAGAATATTTTCTTTAATCTTCACCACAGTACTAACATTTACACTAGCAGTACGTAATAATAATCTAAGCAGTAATATCTAAATTAAATAAGCATTACTAGACTTTCTATACTAGCAGCACATAACTCACTTATCATATTTTCATTTAAGTTAATGAACAGGCACTAACTTAGCCTTAGCAGCAGTAACACAAACTAGCAAGCAGTTAAGCTCCTAAAATCATCAAGAAGTCATTTTAAGCCCAATCATGTTTTATCTTACCATTTACACTTTCTCATTCTTATTTTCGGAGGATCAATCCAAATTATTACCTTTTGTCTTCAAGTTAGCTTCTATCCCAGACTTTACTCTTCCATACACGTTTGGCCTATACTACATAAATAAACTATAATTGGATCATGAGTGATCGGCTCATTTTTTTCTTTTTTTCTTGTCTTACATAGACTGCATTAAAATTTTCTATTGGGATACCAATTGGCCATTCTAATTTTTCCTAAGTATTCAACTTTTAGTTTTACAGCAAGCCCTAAGTATTCAACTTTTGTTTAGCAGCAAGCCATAGGATAAAGATGTGTTTGGGTATACAGTTGCATGCCAAACAAGCTTGTGCCATTCCACTTTGTCACATTCTCCTTTTACATCCTTCCATATTGTGCTTGTTGAGAATTCTCTTTCCTTTCCATTGTTGTCCACCCAAATAGGAACATCATGGTTATTAGAGAGAACTGGAGTCACCATATTACTTAAAAGTGGATATTTAATCACCTATTCTTGAGGCCATTTCCATCCATTATCATCTATTATATCCATAAGTTTATCTTGGTCTTTAAATCCAGCATAAAAAATCTCTTTTTTGCTAATCATGCTTGATAAAGCTACTCTACTGTCCCATTTATCATGCCAAGCATTGATACTCATCCCATTCCCAACTCTGAACCTCATATGACTGCCAATCCAATTCCTAAAGCTCAATAGACATTTCCAACCTAAACTCCATGTTTCAAGGGATTTGAAACCTAAACTCCCTTGATCCTTAAGCTTACATACATCACACCAAGCCACCTTTACTTTCCCTTTATAGCTTTCCCCACTATTCCATAAAAATCTCTTAAACAGTCTTTCAATGTCATTAATGATACTTTTAGGAAGAAGAAACACTAATCCCTAATAGACTTTCATAGATCCAAGAACTGAGGCAATAAGTTGGGCTCTTCCTGCATAAGATAAGCTTCTATTCTTCCAATCACTTAACTTTTGGTACACTTTGTCAATAAGCTGTTTATAGTCAGCCACTCTAATCTTTTTTGTTACCAAAGGGACACCAAGGTATTTTACTGGAAGTTTACCCTCTTTGAAAGGGAATATATCACTAATTGCATTTTTCACAGTATTATCCAAGCTTCTACAGAACATTGTGCATTTTCCCAGGTTTGGGCATAAACCTGAAATTGCACTGAACTTATCCAATGCCCTCTTAAGTGTTTTTACAGACACAATATCCCCATGACATATCATTATTAGATCATTTTCAAAACACATGTGTGTAATCTTGAGTTGCTTACAACCAAAATGGTATTTGAATGCCTTTTCCTTTTTGATTTCCTCCTTAACAAGAAGATTAAGCATCTCTATTACCATAGTGAAGATGTAAGGAGAAATTGGATCCCCTTGTCTCAAACCTCTTCCACCTCTGAAATACCTAAATCTCTCTCCATTTACACATATGATGAATTTATTAGTGGTTAAGCAAGTCATAATCCATCCAATGAGTTTATCAGGGAAGCCAAAATTCCTTAGAATATCTTCAATAAACTTCCAATCAACTGTATCATATGCCTTCTGGATGTCAATTTTGAAAGAGAATCTTTTTAGGCCATTGATACAGTTATATCCTTTCAATAGCTCTTGAGTTAGGAGTATGTTATTAGTTATAGCCCTTCCAGGAACAAAAGCATGTTGGTTCTCATCCACAATGTAACTAAAAGCCTTTTTAATCCTGTTTGTGAGAATCTTACTAATGCATTTGTAAACTACATTACAACATGCAATATGCCTATAATCAGACACCTTTTGAGGAGTTAAGGACTTAGGAATAAGACTGATAAGAGTGGCATTAACCTCACCCAGCAATTTTCCACTAGTAAAGAATTCTTTAATTAGAGCACAAAACTCCTTTTTAATAATTCCCCAGGATTTCCTAAAGAATTTAGATGTGAAACCATCTGGTCTTGGATCTTTGTCATCATCAATATCTCATCTTAAATATCAAATACTGCAATCTGATCTCATCTTCACTAACCACTCTAATACAATATATCTAGCATCTCCTTCCAGTAATATTCTTCTCAAATAAACTTGCATCTTTACCTTTACGCTAGAGGTAATAGCAGATTAAAGCCTAGGAAACCTATCAACAATGTATCAGCAAATTGCTCTTCCACATCACAATTCCTTATATCAAACTCCATTTTCATGCACAAACAAGACATGACTCATTTCTATATGATTATTCGCATGAGAACTTTGAGTGAAAATACAGACAGAGCAGAATTCTTATCACCTTCACTAAGCCATGTTACTTTTGTATTTTGTCTAAGAAGCTTTTCTTTATCTATAACAGCTTCCTTGTATGCTCTCAAAATCTCCACCCCACTGCTTCTTAGATCTTTATTTGTAGGGTCCATGTCAATCTTACTATGTATGTCATACAACTTAGCTTTTAGCTCATAAACTTTCTCAAACAGGTTTCCATTTTTCCAATTCAATTTATTAAGATGAGGTTTGAGGTTTTTTAACTTTTTCACCAATTTATACATTTCATAACCATGAACCTCAAGTCCCTACTTATCTTTTACCAAATCATAAAATTTTGCCTTATCAGTAATATTATTAGCAAGTCTAAAAGACTTATTTTTCTTTTTCATAGCTTGGGCAATTTTATAAATAGCTAGACTATGGTCAGAGATGCCATAAGGGAGAAACAAGGCACTAGCATTACTATATTGAGCAAGGAATGGGTTATTACCCATGATCCTGTCAATTTTCTTCAAAATGGTATTATCAGGATTAAGGAGGCTTTTTGTCCAAGTGAAATGAAGTCCAGACCAATTAATATCCTCCACTTCAATATAGTTAACACAATCCTGTAAATCTATCATGTCCTGAGTATAGTTGGACATACCTTCTGAGTGATCATCCAGGTGTAAGCTTACATTAACATCACCCATAATAACCCATGGATCATTACCAGCAACTCTCTTGTTCAAATTGAGATCTTTCCATAATTCCTTTCTATCTCTTCCTTTATTTGCAGCATAGATGAAAGTATAGTATAGGGTTTAATGAGTACTTAGGATTTCCACATGGTACAACATTGATTGTTCTGTTATATTCAGTTAAGTACGCTTCACATAGTTAGCATCCCATCCAATTGCAATTCTGCATCCTTTCTCACTCATACCAACCTTACATTGCCATAACCAGCTTCTAAATATATTATTGCATACTTGCCAATTCTATCTTTCTTCATGTGTGTTTCCAGGATAGCACAGATATTCCACTTTTCATTCCTTATCAAGTTCTTAATTTCTTTTTGTTTAGAACTTTTTCCCAATCCCCTTATATTCCAGGTAGCTATATTGAGATCCATGATTAAATGTTTGAGAGAAAGTCACTACCCACTCCATCTACTTCATTCTCAGACATAAATTTTGCTATCCCACTTCTATCAACATATACATCATTCTCATTAAATTCTATATCAGTGTCCCCATCACTGTCCTTATTACCATTATTCATGTCTTTATTATGCTGATTTTCCCAAGCCACCTTATAGTACTCCTTCATTTCACTAGTCCATTTGCTTGTGGCTGAGAAAGATGGTTGAATTTTCATCATTACATATTTTCCAATCTCCTCTTTTTCTTGTTTACTCAAATGCACAATACAATTCTCATCATCAACCTCTTGCAGCACAGCAAATTTATTAGCAGAATTCCTTACTTCTTTGATTACACTAGCATCCACATTCCATATCTTCTTTTGTGCCTTGGTTGGGGTAGTATATTCTTCCTGATTAGTGTTGTCTTCCTTGTATTTTCTTGGAATAACCTCCTCTTGCTTATTGTTCTGTTTATACACAAATTTCTAAATTTCTCTTCTATTTTCCATAGGCATTCCTTTAGTGTTTCTCTGTATATTCCTTGTCTTTCCATATTCATATCCTTTTCTTCACATCACATTGATAAAACCTGTATTATTTTCCTTCATCACCTCCTTCATATTACCTTCTTTTTTCTCCATTTTAGCACAGTTGTTATCCATGTGTCCAAACACCTTACATAGAGAACAAATAGGGGGCTTCCAATCATATTTAACTTTAATTTTCTTCACAAACTGCTCATTACTTCCTCTATCTTTGTACAATACCTCAATTTGATCCACTAACTTTTTCTCAGCATTAACTTCTACCAGCACTCTAGCATAACCCAATCCCCTGGTTACACATTTTAGTTGTCATACTGTCCATAATAAAGGGTGTACCAATTCTACTAGCTAAAGCACTCAACCCCTTTGTACTCCAGGCTTTTAGGGGTGGATTCATGATTTTGATCCAAACTGGTAAAGTCTTGGGTTCAGTTCTGTCTAAGATAATACTTGGATCCCATTTTTAAACAACCATTGGTTTATCATTCACAACCATGGTCCACTCTCAATAGCACACTTTTAAGTCTTAAGGATGTTATCGAATTGAACACCAATACTCCATTCTCCATTACTTCAGAATATTGTTTTAACCAAACTTTACCCCAATCCTGTACAAATGGTATCTCAATTCCATATATTTAACATCTTTTATAACCTACAAAATAAGTACATGTGTATAGTTCCATTTCTTACTTACCTTCAGCTTACCAATTTTCATCAAAAATCACTATATTCAGACCCCATATTTCATTAATCATAGTAGGTACAAGGTTCAGTTTGTTGATATATATCATCTACATTGTTATTGACCTTTTCCGATAGCTAACATAGTATTTCTCTATCACAATTATGATTATAACCTGTTTTAACAGCTCACTGAGGACTGACTACATTCACTTATATAGGTAATTGGCCGGAATTACATTGCTGTTTCATTGGCTTTGTCAGCTTCCTTTTATTATTCTCTGTTTGCCTCCCACATTTATCATCTCTACTCCGTCTCCTTAGTTGATATCACATCACTTTTCCATTACATCAGAACAACCATTCATTCCTTCATTTTATCATTCTCACATACATAACAACCAGAATTTCCCTAAATTGCCTCAATATCAGGATTGAGTCAATAATTCTTACTTCGATTGTACCACTCATCATCACAATGATCATTGTGCCTTATATTACCCCCCACACCCACACACACAACATCCCCCCCCCCCCCCCCCCGGCTTACACATGTATCACAAACTTGTTTGGTCATCTTCAAGCGCCGCCGCTGATCGTCGGGAGATTTGATCATCATTTTCAAAAAAACCACCAAAATTAACCACAAACAACTAGTCGTCGATGCGGAATTAAATTCCTGAGTATTATGTATATAATATTGTTTTGAATCTTGGTTATAGATCAAGCTTGAAATGGAGGAAAATGGGTAAGTTTTGAAACAAAAAGTTTGGAGGAAAACGGTTAGAGGAGAGAGACTTTTTTTAATTTCTTAGAACTTCAGGAAAGAATTAGTTAACTAAACCTATTTTATAAAATTATACATGTCGATGACATGACGATAATTTTGCTTCGATAAAAGATTTTGAAACACATTATTTAAAGTGTGAGTGTCTACTAAACCTATATTTTAAAAATATCAATAGATGACCACGATGATAAATATGTTCGCATAAAAACGATTTGACTTTATTATTTTATGAATGTATGATAACGTCACGAAAGTTAAAATCTTCTAGATTTAATTAACAATTGTTTAGCAATTTTCTATATTTTATCTATTTCAAACAACATATTTAAATTCAAGTATGATGAGTTATTTTAATTATAGTCAGAACCAATCCATTTTTTTTTATGCGGACAACTTCATTTATTCTGAATTAGTAGTAGTGATTGCGAGGCTCCTATACGATTTTGACCACGTGTTTATTTCTTAATGTTTATTATTAATTTTGGTAGCTTAATATTTTTCTGTGCGACTGAAATATTTTTTTATGTGATAGATGTGAAAGTTTTGTTTTTTTTAATGGAAAAGTGGGGATATGATTGACTTTTATTACGTTAAACTCGAAATTTTTTACTTTTGGGCGAACTCTGCAGCTGAGGAAAAAAATTTGTTCACTCGTTCTGTCTTTTTAGAAAAAACCAAACCTCTCATATAAAACTGAAAATTAAAAAAACTATGGTATTTTTTCTTGCGACTGAGGCCATATAATACTGCGATTTCAAAAACCATTTAGCAATCGACCGATATAACTTGATACGTATCAAGATTCACTTCAGTCTATAAAATTTAGTATGATTGATATATATCAAGATCTCCTTCAAAAACATGGTAGCATTTTGTATTTTAACTATCAAATTGAACTACGGAGAATTTCTTTTTACTATTACTTATTTGGGATGATAGTTGCAATATCATGGGGGTGTATGTACTTATTTTATCTTCAATAGGAAGATGACTTGTTTGTGCATGTATTGACTATGATTAAGACTTGAAAATCAAGTTATCTCTATTTAAGGAATTACATTATAGTGTTCACACAGTATAGCTATCATTTTAAAGAGTTACATTGTAGTGCTCAGTATCTCACGTAGTTAAGGATATGTTAAGAGGTATTATACTACATATACTTTCGGTTGTTGGGGTATAGGGTACTTGGTGATTCGCGATGTTAGGAACGCGAAGTCACCACACCGTTCTTAGTCACAAGGATATTAAAGATTAAGTCACAAGTTTGAGTAACACTACTTAAATTTCAAGTTTGTCATACTCGGTTTTCTCTATTAGTGGTCACTACAATTAGCCGCAGAATTGAGAATGGGGGTTTGAATAAAGATTGATTTAAGGGAATTGTAAAGAGAGTAAATTCTATCGTCATCTTTGCACGGAATAGTCTTATGTATACGGATTTGTGGTGCTTCACATGTGATCATCCTTGTCTTTAGCAACATTTATTCAAACAAATTCAACTAATTTTAAGATATTTCAAACTTTTGTTATAAGATAAGAATGAATATTAGGCGTACCTAAATTTATGATGATTCTGATAGATCGTAACTGATGACGTACCCTCCCCTCCGGCTCGAAGGCCTCACCTTCAAGCTCAAAAGGGATCTACTTCTAATTATACCTAGAAACCTTCGTATAGTTTCTAGTGGCATAAAATTATCTTCGTGATGGTTACCAGTATGGGAATCCACTACGCGAAGAACCACACCCTTCGTGGTAAGGTCTTTGATGAAACTAGGGCAGAGTTCAGACTTGGTCAAGTCAAAACCCACATTCTCCCTCTCTACCAAGGCTTTCCCACCAATGTAGAGATCGTGGTACATTTAACCCTGTAATCCCTTTAAATTGTGGAACACCCCCATGATCATTGGCTTATGTGCAAGTACTATGTTCCAGCCTATTTCTCACCACCTATAAATAGATGGACATGTACCTCAGGTTTGTTTATGCTCTCAATACTTACCTACACACTTTTACATACTTATTATTCCCAAAGCACATACTTACTCTCACACCGGAGGTGATTCGTAGGGACACTCCTTGCGCTTCACTTAACGTAGTGTTTTCATTTGTATTGTTACAAGTTATCTATGGCTTGGCAAATAGACATACATCCTCAAACTCTTTGATCCTTATCGAAGCCTGATCATGCCCATATTTTCATAATCAGTGGCGCCATCCGTGGGACCCGCTATAATTAGTACCGTTAAAACTAAGTCAATAACCACTAAACCATTTAGCCTACTTTTCCAGCATGACAAATGGGAGAGTAGAATCACCAACACTGAGTTTCTCGACACTAACCCCTTTACTCGGTCTAAACGTGGGTGAACTACCACCCATAACTATTTCCAATTTTACTGCCAAAACTCCTAAAAACACGCCACTCACTAACCGTGCCTCCACTTTGGCTAATCCTAACCCTACAATCAGCCCAGCCTTCATTGAGGCTAACTACGAAGTTCTTGAATCCCTTTTAAGGGAATGAATGAGACAGATATACAATAAAGACCTCTGCACTGAATTGGAATACTTCAGTGAGGAATATGACAAAGAAAGGGAAATGGAACCAAGGCCTGCTCGCATCATAGAAACTACCCATTTCCCCAAACAGGATCTCTGCGTGACCGAAGACAGAGAGGAAGGGTTGTAGAATTCGAAGATGCTCTAAACAGGGATGGGAGCCAGGTTAAAAGAGAGTCCAAGGTAGAAGGCCTTTAGAACGAAGAGCAGAAAACAACGAGCATCAAGGGGTTAAACTTCCCTCACTTCTCGCAGCCCACCCGGGGAGAGACAAAAATGGTCAGCCTCTACAGTCAACTTTGACCTTCGCATTCAGAGGCCATCAGCCTTCGACTAATTCATGAGGGACCCTCCCTCCTAACGGTACGAATCTCTCACATAATGCTCCACCTTTTATTCCTAATAGCCTACAACCAGCCAATGACCGTATATCTACTTGTGTTAACCTTTACTCCCAACCAAATATGGGAGTAGCCTATAGATAACCATTAAGTTACCTCCTCATGCTCATGGCGGTAATTCCTCCTTTGGGGGAACCTTTGCCTATTATCCCTATGGGGGATATGTCTCACAGGCTCCTATGAACAGCCATGTTCCCACACATAATGGGTTCATGTACCTTTCAAGCGCTCTACCCAATAGCTATCCATTTTATACGCAACCCATCAATTCACTACCAAATGCAACTGCATATCTAAACCATGACCTTACAGGTCTTTTCACAGACTCTACTCGCTACGTGACCTCATTTTTTTGCTGGATCTAGGATTATCCTCTACCAGATGGACTCAAATGAGTTCGCATGTAGGCTCCTATGACAGAAAAGGAGATCCCGACAACTATTTGCACCTCTTCAAAGGGGCTATTCGTATGTAGAAATAGGCAATGCCCGTTGCCTGCCACATGTTCACCTATACTCTCAAAGATTATGGTCAGATATGGTGGAATGGTCAAAAAGCAGGTAGCATTATTAACTATGAATATTTGAAGGACAAGTTTCGGTCATATTTTAGCCAACAGAAATAGTTTACAAAGATGCACCTGGCGGTGCATAATATTAAGCAGAGAGAAGGAGAAAGCACTAGAGCATTTATCACCAGGTATAGGGATGATACTTTGTAGATTTGGGCTTACACAAGAAACAACGCATTTTGGTTTCGTTCATGGACTGAAGACAAGAAGCCTTGTGGAATTCCTCTCCACATACCTCCCAACTACCTATAATCTGATGGATAAGACTTACAATTAGATCGAAGCAAAAGAGGTTGCCCCAAATGACCATCGAAAGAGCTTTGATTGATTTAAGAAAGGTTCTTCTTGGGACAACAATAAAGGGAGAAAAAATAGAGACAAGTTCCCTTCATACCATGGACCTAACCATGGACTCCTCTCCAATTTATCTAAGAGCCCAAGAGAAATTCTAGCAACAGAGAAGATCGCAAAAACCTTCGAGCAACCTCCTCGTATGATCGAAGGCAAACGATCATGTGATATGTCAAAATATTGCCACTTCTATGAAGACCATGGACATCACACTAATCAGTACCGGGAGCTAAGACATTAGATCAAAGAAGTCGTCAAAATCAGGGCAACTTGCCCATTTTGTGAAAGGAATAAAGGAGGGAAAAGCAAAGGTTTCAAACACTCAATTAGGAGAATGGAAGAAAGGAGACAAAGATACGGCCCTAACCGAATCCCCTATCCTCATGATAAATAGGGAGAGCCTGATGTGTCATTATGTGTAGGTAATATTTATTATCAAGTTTTACATTTATATTTTACCGACTTTACCTAAAAACAACACTAACGGGCAATATACCCGATCAGTTATAGCTTCGTTGGTAAGTAAGGTGTCGATCACTAAGAGCGAGAGCGTTAATTCCTAAGTCTACCAGTATTTTAGTTGTCTA
>BQNB010003110.1:2532-91268 GCA_026074375.1 Tanacetum coccineum | reverse complement strand
AAATAATAGGAGCAATAGTAGAAGTCTCTGGAGCAACCACTGAAGTAGAAGGAATAACGGTAGGGATATCACCAAAAAGGATAACTCGAGAGGGCGGTGATCCCACACTCTCATTCGAAGAATCAGAAGAAATAATGATAGATGAAGCTGTTATAATCTGCACAAGCAAAAGTTTATATAAATCTCCTTTATATGAAACCATGCAAGGCATAAAGAAATGCTAAAATGAATGGCAAGGTAAATATGGCAATATGAAATACTCTTATGTATATAATTAGTATCTCATATATAAGTATGCAGCAAGGATAGAAATCACGTAAGCTCAATAGAGGCACAATAGGATCACATACTGGTTATAGCCCTAGACTAGTATAACTACCTGGTCTCTATAACTTTGGCTTGATTACCAATTCGTCACACCCCCATACTGGGCCTAGAGGAACCGTGTCGGCGTGATGTCATAACAATCCGATCAAAGCCAATAAAGAAACGACCAACTCTTCATGGACGTTTGAAAAAGTTTAACAAAAGTTTACTCGTTGCATAAGGTAAAATAATTTAAGTTTTACAACCCATAATAATTAAGTTAAAAGTAGCAGAAGCATAACAAAGTTTTAATAATGACAACTAGTAAATAAGTCTTGAAATTGGCGAAGTCACATAGCACATAGACTCCACATAGCATCAAGAGTCAATCCAAGCTAAGCACCTGAGAAAACACGTTTAAAACGTCAACATAATGTTGGTGAATTCATAGGTTTAAGTTTGTACGAGAGTGGACCACAAGATTTCAAAACGTATGTGACTACTATAACAAATACAACATCACATAAAAAGTATTTATTGTTGCACTAAGCTCATGACACCGAAGCTAATTTAGTCAACAGGGCATGCTACATCCTGTTGCATAGTATTCCTGTCCTAAACCGGTGTCCCAAACCAAAGACCACCATAATGTATAATCGACATGACATATATCCGTTTCTTCATCGACGACAGAAACAAGTAAGTGCATGCTTACCCGAATAGGGATAATTAGTCCCAATAGATCTATCTATTCAATCGCGCTCCCTCAACCGTTCCTCCGGTTGAGAAACTAACAGTTCATGATAAGTTGGGCAGTAGTCGGTTTGTAAGCTACTTAGGCAACACATAAACAAGTAAAACTCGCGTAAAGAACTTGTGTCCAATTTAAAAGCAAACAATGTTTCTCACCCTGATAGTATAAAGCGTTTGTAAATCGGTAAAAAGGTGGGGCTATGAACTCACCTTAGCAAGGGTAAGCGATAACCACAACAAACGATGAAGATATAAGGAGGTCTAGCCGCGACCTAGAGTAAGTATGGGTATGACTTAGCATTTATCAAAGAAACAAGTAAAGCATCCATGTTCATCATTTAAAGCATCCAAGTGTGTTTGCGTTTTAGTAATAAAAGACTTTGAAACTTTACCATGTCTTAGTTAAATTCCGACAATTGCAAAGAGTTACTATTTTTAGAAACTTTCCCTTTTAGGAAACTTTTTAGTTTCAAAACGTTAATAGCGTCCCCTATTTTCTTAAGTTTCCATATTTTACAAATCGCTTAAACAATTCTAAACCGCCTAATCCTTATGTTTAAATCGCCTAAATGTCCAATTCGTACCATTTTTAATAATCCTACTTTTTATTAAGGTCGTCATCTCAAATAACCTTTCATGACATTTTTAGTTGTTCTAACTAATTACCTAACATTTCTATATGTTTCGCTTGCATTTAAAACATCCAAAATCGTCCGAAAGTGCCCGAAACCCCCTTTTTCTATTCCAATCAGCAAGCATTAATTAGAGTGTTTCTTAAAAATCTATTTTTCCGATTTGTGGTAAAAATGTCTCTCGTTTTTTACTTTTAGGCTAAGCGGTTGCCAACATTATAGTAAAATCTCATTCCGGACAACTTTCGTGTTTTATACTTAGGCCGATTCGGACCCGAAGGGCTCCGAATCGCCCGTTTTAGCTGCTGATCTGGTCATTGCATATTTCCATTTTCGCCGAAAAATGTTTCAAGTTTCATTTGGCCATAACTTGGCCGTTTTAAGTCCGATTTTAAAGTGTGATATATGAAAAATTATCTATTCGAAACGAGCTCTTCGAAAACTACTTTTACGCCTAATGAAAACATTTTTAAGTCGCTCAAAACCACCAAACTAATTTGGGACAGCAAGTATGTTTTGCCGAAATACGACCAAAAATCAACCCAACTCGCATATTAGTGCCTAATCTAGTTCAACCTTTATTTACAACTAATCCACCACAAAACTAACCTTAATCCAACCTAATCTCTATTGTTGCAACTCTCATCAACTCTCAATCTCACCAAGAACATATTATAAACATAACATAAAGCTTTTGTCATAAGACTTCCAACATATTTTTAAGATGAACAAAAATAAATTGTAATTTCTTTTGTAAAATCATCACAAACACTTGGATCTTTAGATATAAACATAGATCTATAACAAGATTCATAACAACATCAAAATAATACAAGATGGGTCAAGAAATACTCACAAGAAAGTAAGCAAAAGATGAAAACACAAGATCTTGCAAAACCCACTTATAAAACTTGAAACCCAAATTTTATGATTCTTGAAAACCCTTGAAAACAACCAACTAACACTTGGATCTACCTTAGATAACCTTAGAAATGAGTTTAGAATACTTGGATCTTGCTAGAAATCAAAAGTTATAGAAGTGTTTGTGTGTTGAGGTGGTGCCGTGAGCTAGGGAAAGGAGGGAAGAGAGATGTGAAAATTTTTGAGGCTAGTGTATGAAAGTATAACCCTAAGTTGAGATGTGGTGTTGTATTTATAGCACATGGCTAGGGTTTGGAGGGTTCAAGTGGTGCATAAGTGACCAACACACACCAAGAGTGTGTGTGTTGTGTGGTTCGGCCAAACATGGCTCACAAGGACCATGATGGTTCAATTTTTCTAGCCAAGGTTCAAGTGATGTAATTATGGTTCAAAATTTGCTAGTCAAAGTTGTAAGAGTGATGTGTAAGAGTCTTGCATGCATGCATGTTGCTAGGATACAAAATGTCACTTTCTTTCATTAGTATGACAATATTCTCAAAATTTGAGTTAGTGGTTTAAGGATGATTTAATTTCAAGTACCAAAAGTGTTTTGGCTTAGCTTTAGACATCTTCATATGTATGGGAATGAGGGTGAACGAAATTTTTAGTAGTATGACACTAGAAATACGATAACTTGAGTTTACACGAAAAGATTTCGAGTTTCCGGGGTTCCGTTTGGTCAAAAACGCGAAAAACGCAATTTAAAGGATAAAACCCTAAAATTAATATCGAAAGTGATTAAAAATCACGAAACACTCAGGAAAGCTAATATAACACATATAATGCCTAAAATAATTTATAACCGATGCCGGAACGCGTCCGGTGACGTTTTTTAGTTTTTACGCAGTTTAGTTCCTCGGTAAACTGTCAGATTTAAACGTAACGAATAAAATTTAAAGTAGATGACCGGAGTGGGTCGGAATACTAACCGGGAATTTACGGGGTGTGACATCCTTTCCCCGTTAAAAGAGCTTTGTCCTCAAAGCTTAGGACGTAGCTTGAGATGCGGATACAGGGTTAGCGAACAGATGAGGGTACTTCTTCTGCATTTGGTCTTCGCGTTCCCAGGTATACTCGGGACCTCTTTTAGAATTCCAACGGACCTTCACGATTGGAATGCGACTTTGCTTCAAACGCTTGACTTCGCGGTCCATAATCTCAACTGGTTCTTCAATGAAATGGAGCTTTTCATCAATGTGGATTTCGTCCAATGGAATCGCGAGCGGTTCATCGGATAAGCACTTCTTAAGGTTCGAGACGTGAAAGGTACTATGAACACGGCTTAGTTTCTCTGGTAATTCTAGTCGATATGCAACCGTTCCCACCTTGGCGAGAATTTTAAAAGGTCCAATATAACGAGGGTTCAGCTTTCCCCGTTTGCCGAAACGTATTACACCTTTCCAGGGCGATACTTTCAACATAACCTTATCCCCAACCTGAAACTCTAATGGCTTACGTCTCTTATCAGCATAGCACTTTTGTCGATCTCGTGAAGCTTGTAAACGATGCTTGATTTGGATAATCTTCTCTGTTGTCTCACGAACAATTTCTGGTCCAGTAAGCTGAGCGTCTCCCACCTCAGCCCAACAGACAGGTGACCGGCATTTGCGACCATACAACGCCTCAAAAGGTGCACACACCAGATTGAGAGAGACATTTACATCACTGAATATGGTGCCTCATGACTCTCTACACATGAGAAGATGTTTGGTCTCGTAACTACTACTAATAGTAGTCTAGACAGAGATTTATGACATACATATGAGTGTTGGATATTGTAGTAAGAGGGTTATTAAGAGGTGAGAAATTGAAAGTAGTCACTTCCTCCACATCGCACATTTGCATCCTCCTCGTCATCCCTCAGGCGTGCCATAGGCATAATCATTGGTTTCTTTCTTGATAGTTTTGTTGTCATGGGTTTGCCCATAACAAGATCGTCCAGAACTATTAACCTTTTTCTCGTGGCTATCGTATAGTACTTTAGTTGACTTCATTTGTATACAATTTGGTAATCCGTATTGAATACATCATCGCTGTTATATTTGATCAAATCCTACGAATATGCGGTTACCAAATCTCCCTGGCATATTGCATTCCTTAAACCTATCGTAACTAATCAAGGAATCCATGTATGTAGTGAAATTATAAAAATTCGCAGTCAGTAGAGTTCATGTAATGGTTTTAGGCCTCCTTAAATCCTCGAATTTTTTCAGCCATTCCATCAACATGAAAAATTGGCATCGACTGTGACTATAGGTATGGCGTGCGACATGATTATTCACCCTTGTCACATTGATGTCCACTTGTGGTGCGTTGGTATTGGAGATCGTGTATGCAATTTATAAGGTAACATAATCGATTCACAAGGTTATGTCGATGTAAGGAGCTCCGATCGCAACACCAAAGCCTATGAAACACATCTTAAAACGCCCTTTATCATCCATTTCAATGTCTGTAACAGTGCCTTCATTTTCCTTCTTTAAGTTATAACAATAAAAAGGCAACTGAGCAATTCAATAGGATATCCTTAACTTGATGCCAATGCGATATGTTTCCCCCTCCAAGCTTTCTTGTATGAAACGTATATATTCCATTCCATATTGACATCATGGGCAATGTCCTTTGGTCTATATACCCTTGTAACATCCCTAACTTTTGGTAGTATTAATTTACTCAACAATTTAGATGTAACATTACTATGATATGGATTGAATTGAGTTTTGGAACATGCATACTTGTCGTTAATGTTTGTTATTTGCCATTTAGTAAAATTCTTAATCCTACGAGTGAATATGTACCAATAACAATCTGATTGTACACATTCAACAGCATACCGTTCAGGACATGAGTTACGAACTTTACATTGATACCCTTCCTTTAAACATTTAAGAGCTATCTCATAGATGCACGCTTTCTTATCATCAAATGTATAATTTTTGGTGAATTTAACACTATGCTTTTTTTAGTAACAAGTGTAGGTGCATGGGTTGGGAATGGAACAAACATAAGTGGGTTTTTTTTCTTTCCATTGATGAATAAAATTTGGGTTGGGAAACAAGGAAACATTCAGATCTATATCTAAAGGTTTTTGATTTGAAGACGGAGTTAACTCTTTGGTTGGTTGACCTACTTTGATGAAAGTTTTTTTTACCTCTTCTCCAGTCACTTCATTTACAAAAACGTACATCATCATCATCGTCTATTATGTTGACGGAGATAGAACCAATGTTGTAGGATAAAGATATTTGGTTTGCATCGCCAACCTTGAACTTCTTCTTCACATAACGCACTAGATTGGAGTAATTTACATCATTTGGGAGTAACACCCCATATTCTAATTCTTCATACACTAAAAAGAGCTTGAACTTAAGAGAACTCATTTGGTTTTGTTATTGATGTAATGCATTTCTAGAATGTGATGTATATATAGAAGGGAACTTAATGAACCAAACCAATAAAGTACTAGTATTAAAGTTTGGAGTTAACCACATTCACCTACTTATGGCACAATTTACAATTGTTAGCTTTTGAACAATGTTTTATGTCTAATATCAAGTGGCACCATACCAGTATCTATTACTGTGTTACTTAAATTGAAAATTATAAGATTGCAATTTACTAGTATTTGTAAGTGTGGTTGTTAAAAATTTAACAATTACTTGTTTACAAGATTAAACAGCTTTAAATTATGTTTCATATAATTAAACATGGTAATGCAAATGCAACATAATGTCACAAAGTTTCAACTAACTTGCCGATGAAAATTTGCAAGACGATAAGTGGTTACAGACCTACCCGCATATGATAATTACATAATATCCTACACTTAAAACTGAGAAACATTACAGTACCACAATCTAAACAAAATAAACTAGTATATGTTATTACAGACAACGAGTTTTAAACGACGGTTACATCATTATCCAATACTACAGGTCATGTCTGAAAACCTTCACCAAATCCACATAAGACATAAGACCTCCACTCCAGAAACCTGCATAAAGATTAGCCTGCACAATAAAGTGAATGATCTGGGTGAGCAGCAAGAATCAATGATTCTTTGTTCGAACCAACAAAGAATGAACCATCATTTCCTTGAATAGCCACATTCTCATATAATTATGAATTTCCCATGTACACTTGTACCATGTGACCCATAATGTGGCCAGTAGCTGCTTCTACTATTGGTAAGTCATGGTTATTAAAACCAAGTAATTTGAGAAAATGATTAGAGGGCATGGTCATGATTGCCGGAGCCGATGTTATAGAACCACCATTAATTGATAACCGGCAACAGACAAATACATAGTATTCGGGTATAGGTATATTTGCAGAAAGTACAAGAGAGTTTCGAAGATTGGAAACATATAACGGAACCGAAAGACCTCGTATTACAATGTCTGGTATGTCAATGACTTAAAAGCAGTGGTTAATCATATCAAATGAAACTAGTAGGTAATGCTTGTAAGTATCACCACTATCGACTAAAATCCTTTCATGACCAACCCAATAAATAAATTGACCAACAACAGCTTGTGTTGACCGTTTGAATCTAATTGATTCGCGGGGCAAACGGTTAATGTCAAGTTGGTCCCATCTTAGAGAGCTAAGTGCAAATACATAAACAGACCAATTGCCTTCGACGGAGGACTGGTATGAAATTCTGACAACGGTAGGGTCTAGATTGTCAGGACGGACACCAAAGCCTAAAGGTATTTTTACAAGAATCTGGTTGACTATTTGAGACAAAAACCCCAATCTCTTTTTTAATCGATGGATTTGCAATAGAAACCATCATGTTATTAGCATATGAAAAACACCAAACGCCGTGAGAAGTACCAATTGGTTTCAGATTTACTATATGGAGGTTTGTTAAAGCTGAGGTGTGGATTAAATTTTCATCTACACATATCATAGAACCTTGAAAACCATGATTATAGGTTAAATAAAATACATCATTGAGAGACTTACGAACACCATACTTAAAGAAAAAGGTAGAAGAGTCTATGAAAGACTTCCAAGACTTTGATACAGTACGAAACTAGAGCAAAGACTTAATTGGAAGTCTGTTCATTATCTCGTTTTGCATTTCAAACGGTATGTAGTCTGACATTTTTTTGAAAATTTCAGTAATAAGATTAAAGATGAAGTGGGTTCGGATTGAAATTGTAGATTGTGAAGATTGAAAGTGAAAAAAAGACTTAATTATATTCAACCCCCACTTATTTATGACAATACACCTAACTTACAGGAACAATTTAGTGTTGATGTACTTTGTTGTAGTTGTTATAGTGTAGACTTTCTGAAATAGTGTTATTTAATAAGAAGACTAAAACAGTTTGTCATTTTCAAATTTTTTAACTTTCACAAACTAAATCAATTTTGAATGCCATTTATCACCTACATGATGAGTTGGTATGTACCTTCATCTAATACTATGGTTTTTTCTGGTTGAATCTTGTGACTCCAAAAGTATTAAAGCATCCATTTACGATAGGCTAGCGCTGTTTGTATAGGGTCATCGACTATCAATGGTAGGTTACGGCTCAATCTGTATAAAAAGATACACACCCATACACCACAGTCCCCATAATCATCTGCTTGCCTAACAACCTTTGGAACATGTATTTGATTTCATAGGTCTCAACTGCTATGCCCTTGCTCTGTAAAACCCCATGCTCGTTTAAATACAAAGTAAGCTGTTGTGGCAATGTTCTCTCCAGTAGACATATGAAGCTCAGCTAAGCACCAGTGCTTCTATAGTTCATTTACCAGAAAATACACCTATTTTTACAAATACAGTTATAAAATTTTAGTTTAACGTAAACTACAAGTAAGGTGACAGTTATATAAGTAAACATTTTTGCCAAACTAACCTTCTCAACATCTCGCCACGCAACTGGATACCTTACGCCATTGGAATAATAGTCAATCATTGATCCACCTAGGGTGCATGTTAAGAAATGAGGGCTTACCATGGCCCAATCTGCGTCGGGTTCTCTAAAATACCACATCAGATCGACCCATAAATCAAGGTGTTGTGTAGAAAAAACAATTTTAATTACCTCAACAATTAAGTTTAATTACATTATATACATATGCATAGTCACATTAAATTACTTACAGAGTCTTTCGACCAGCCTTGTTTAATATTGTCTAGACAGGCTAACACTAACCAGAACTCTCGATCAACTACAATGTCTCAATAGCCCCAAGGAAAATGATATTCTGGAGGGTCTTGCATTTTTATAAAATTAGAAAAACCATCCGACAAAGTTACCTTATCCCTTATGCAATTATGCGGTCTTGACAGTTGCTAAAGGGTAAAAAATAACATTCATTAACATTAACAAAATATAAATGCATTCGGAATTTTGACACAAGTTGAGACAAACCTCTACAAACACTTCCAATGTCATTAATTCACTAATTGGCCTCATTTTAGGCTCTCCAGACACATCCTGTAAAATAAATTTCAATCAGTGTACGACAAATTTGAAACTATGATTGTTATAGTAAGAAATAAGTATGTGTTTAGATGTATTGTACCTCTAAAAACTCAAGGGGCGCAATAAAATCCCCGTTGACACTCCTAGATATTGTTTTAGGTGGGGTTGGAGTAGTAGTTTCTTGTTAACCAAACGAAGAATCCAGTGCCATAGCCAGCCTCTTCTTTCTCTCTTTAACAGACCTTAACACATAATTTTTTTCTATACCACACTTCTTCTTCTTTGCTTTGACATTGGCAAAAACACTGCCTAAGCAAGGTTTGTAATCTTCTTTAACCACGTTGACGCACTTAGACTTGTTACTTATATCTTGATATTCAAAAGTATGTTATAGTTATGTAGAATAAATCATGACGAAATACACGTAAGAGTAAAACCAAGTAAAAAATGAAGATACCTTCACATTTTCTTGCAACACAGTTGTTTTATCTTGATGCACATCAATTAACTCATCAACCTCTTGATGATTTATAGGTGCTGGAGTAGAAATCAATTTCTCCTCTTCATCTTGTAACTTCATATCATCTAAAGAATAGTTAGGGATGCTCTCTTCATTGTTCAACACATCCATGTAGTCATCCGCAAATTCATCAACCTGACAGAATTTACTTATATAGTTAGAAATAAAAATATTTGTAAATGAAGTATGTAATTTAAAATATAAATATATACACATACAAGAATGGCTTTAACACCAATATCAGCTGTGGGATGATCATTCAGTTTAGTTACAAAACAATCAATATGAGTATCATGTTGTAGGACATCAATTCCTGGATGATTCTTCTAGGAATCAAATCCTTGTACCAGAACATCTAATGTGGAAGGCTCACGTTGAGAATCAGTATAGTCATTATTCCCATTTGCCTTGTCAATTCCCATACCATCACAGGCAACTTGTATTAGAACATCTAACTGTAATTCAGAAAATATAATTGATTGGTGACAACATTATGCAACTAACACAAAAAATATATAGCTTGATACGAACCATGAGATCATTAGCCGAACCAATTATTCCTTGGTTGACAGCATTATCATTAGCGTTTGGGATTTCATTCTGCCCATCTGCCTTGTGAATTCCCATACCAGCAACGACAACTTTCCCATTATCCATATCAGGACTAGAGCAAGTTGACTGAAATTAAAAAAATATAATTCATTGGTGAAAACATTATAAAAATTAAAAATTTGTATTTCAAATAGTATATCATACTATTTGATACGAACCATGGGATCATTAGCTGAACAAGATAATCCTTTGTTTACATGATTATGATTAACGTTTAGGCTATCATTCTTCCCATCTGCCTTGTAAATTCCCATTAAAGCACCGACAACTTCGCCATCCAAAATATCAGCACCAGAACAAGTTGACTGTAATTCAAAAAATATAATTTATTGGCCACAACATTATACAAGTAAATTAATTGTATTTCAAGTGATTTTTGATATAGGTTGATACGAACCAGGGGATCATTAGCCGAACAAGATAATCCTTTCTTAACACCATTTTGATTACCGTTTGGGCTATCATTCTTCCCACCTGCCTTGTGAATTCCAATTACATGACCGGCAACTTCGCCATTATCAATATCAGGACGAGAACAAGTTGACTGTAATTCCAAAAATAGAATTCATTGGTCAAAGCATTATAAAACAAAAAAAATTTGTAATTGAAATAATATTTGATAGATACGAACCATGGGATGATTAGCCGAACCAGATAATCCTTGGTTGACAGCATTATGATTACCGTTTGGGCTGATATCATTACGAAACATAAAGTTATCATTCAAAATTCTCTCTGATTTAAATCCTTGCATCATCAAACTTAACCAAAGCAACTTCCTTTCTAAGAGCACGGACTTCATCAAGAACATCAGCTAACATGGGTGGTTTATCTTTATTAGACTCAGGATTTGTAGCACCTCCCTCTGAATCAAAACAACCCTCTCCCCTTCCAATAAAAGCATCTTATTGTTTGCAACTCTTGTTTCATTTAACCCTTCATGTGAATTGGGTGAAAAAACAGAAACGGCTGAGACAGAATTGTGTTGCAAATCAACAAAGTTGCCTCACCCACACCATCATCTTGGGAAACATTAAAGTCTTCATCAACCAAACCCTTGATAAATTAAATACTTGCAATAAACCATCAGGTATGCTTCTCTACAGGAGTTGCATAAAGCTCTAAATTTGGATTCGAATCCTAAGAAATTAAAAATAAAATAGCTTAAGTTAATATTAAAGAGTAATTATACATTATTTAAAATAAGATAGCTGTTTGTTTACCGGTCCAAATAGACGATTATAATCATTTTTCTCAAGCTTTGTAACATTTGACCATGCAAGAGCATGCGGTAACACATTATCCATCTTCGACCACCATTTTTTGCTGTTTGGGTAACTCTTTAAAATCCATATCTAAAAAGAGTCATTCACGTATATTAGCTGCTATTTATAAAAAACTAGAGAAACTAAAAAAAGATAAATAACAACTAATTTAAGTTATTAAATGAACAAATAACAACCTTGAAAGCCCAAGCAAAACCATATAGATTATATGTGGGGTAGTAATCTAAATTTTGCTTCTTCTTTTTCAAATGATCTGCCCGATGTATAGCTATAACATTCATGGCCTTTTATAAAAATTTTCTCACATGTATTCACCCTAAGGATAATCATTCCAAGAATCAAAATCCTCCACCAGTGACAATATATGCTTAGGGATGCAATTCCTGTCCTCTTTACCCACAAACACTAACTCAACAACAATTAGGAGACAAACCCTTACCGCATCCATGTCGGACAAACCTAACCATGTTTTTTTATGTCTAAGAACTCCCAAAAGTTCAATAGACTTTAATCTTTTTACACCTTTTTGGTTATTTTTTCAGGAAATAAACGCTCGCAAAAAGGACTAGATTTCTTGTGTTTTTCTGACACAATACCAAATCAAAAACCAGTGATCAAACAAAACTCTTTCCGGCCAAACTGTAACCAATGATTGCCAATATGAAATATAAGTGGGGGACAATAAAAAGAAATCTTAGAGACATATACCTGATGCTGCAACACATAATGCATCAAATGGTTATCATTGTCGTGCGACAAAATATCCAACCAAGGACCAAAAATAGTTCTTCTAAATAACCTTTCACGATTGGGATTCCTTTCCAAAAGATCTTTAATTTCTCCAAGCAATTTAACACTAGACCAAACACAAATTTTTTACATCATACAAGTCATTAGATTTAGCCATTTAATAATGGGAATAATTGATAAAGGGGTGATTGTGTTGATGGGTTACAAGGATTAAAAGGATGATTGTGTGATGGGTCAGGGTTAACAAATGGTTAACTAGGATGTGTTCATGATGTTGAGGTGTAACACCCCCATTTTGATACATATAGCAGCGGAAGCTAATCTGGGGTATTACTTCATAGTACAACAGTCATAATCATAGAAAATGACTCATAAAGAGACGTTTTTGGAAAAAGTTGTTATCATTCATTTATTCATCAGAGTTTTTACAAAAGAGAGGTCCCAAAATCAATAGGAAAACATAAAGTTGAATGATAACAGTTTAGCCATCTTCAATCCATGCCACTCCGTGCCATAGTTTGCTTAATTACCTAAGATAAACATGCTAAAAAGGTCAACACAAAGGTTGAGTGAAATTCATCGGTTTATGATAAATAGTGTGAATACAAGTCATCATGGATAGTGGGTTACGTTGTTATACACCCAAAAATAGTGATAATTGCAATGAGTATAATTATTATAGAAAACAATATCAATAGTGTATTATCGCGTCTAAGCTCGTGGCACACAAACTGACTTGTGTATATATCAATAATGATATATATAATGATAATGGCCCCTGGTGTGGGTAATTGCCATATACCTATGAGATTCAAATATAGTGCATTTGGTTACCTATCCGGCTAACACAAACGGGATTTATCAATCCCGATAGATCTATCCACAATATTCGCGTTCACTCGCAAGTGATTAATGGTCCATGATAGTGGGGTCTTTTGGCATAAAAGGGACTTAGATCACAAGCAATAATATATCAAGATAACATACATTTGGAAAACACTTGTATTCATAGTTTATAGCATGTATCCCCCTCACGGGTTTATGAAAACATTCAAGAGATTTAAAAGTGAGGCTATGAACTCACCTTAACAGGGGAAATTGATTGATGGCAAAAGTATATCAAGAGAAATGCGTCCGTATGGTAGTACGATGTTATCTACCCGGGCGGGGAAGTTCAGAATATCAAGTGAAAGTAACTACCTCGTCACGCAACCTGAGGGTAATATGTCAAGTCTTAGTGTGATGGTTTATGTTTCAAAACTTCATAAAGTTTAGAGTATTACTTTGATTTGATTAATTTATGGAATATTATATCACTGTTCGGGCTATCATAATTCAGAGGCCACGCAGTCTTGTTTGAGAAGCCAGCGCACTTTAAATCATAAACCCAGCAAACTCGTCAAAACAAATACCCAAATGGAACCCCTCACATGAAATTCCCTAGTATCGTGATACGATAAGATTATAAGTTTCTTCAAAAGCTAGTCGATGATAAGTTACAATATATACCCTTGGTTTATAAACTTTTACAAGTTTAGTCCTTTATATATAAAGTATATATAATTTAAACCTTTAACTTTGAAATTTGACAAAATAGGTCCTTATAGTTATAACTTTAGTATAATGACATTTTCAGCCCCTTTAGTTATAAATTTCAGAAAGTTACGATATATACCCCTATGCATGGAAACTTTTGCAAAACAAGTCCAAAAAGTCATGCAAGGTTATTTTAAGATTCTAAATGATATTTGCAGGTTATAGCTTATTAGTATAAGCTAAAATAAGATGTTTTAACGTAACGAAAGTTTAGAAAAAGGATTCGTTAGCTAGAAAATCAAAATGGGTCGTTTTTAGGGTTTTTATCAAAAACACATGGGTTTGAGGATTCAAAGCTTCAAATAAGAGTTCATATATGATATTAAGAGTATTATGAACATTCTAATACAGATTATAAGCTTATGGAACAAGATCTTAGCTTACTTGAGCTAGAAATGGGTCGAAATGGGGTTTTCGGGTTCGTACGCCTAGTAACGACTTCAAGGCTTCGTTTTTCTTGCTTCTTGGCTTCTATTCTGAGCTTAGGGACTTCTCTTGACCTTCCTTGATCTGAGTTAGAACTCCATTGATGAGTATATGAGTTTTTGAGGTGTGATTTGAATGGAAAGGGGTATTCGACTATTTATAGGGCTCATGGAGCCTTAGTGCCCAAGTTTTACACCTTAGAGGCCAAGGACACTTGGAGAAGGGATCAAGATCTGTAGATAGATGACTAAGGATGCCTAGAGATGAGTATTGTGAGCTAGAAGTGTAGATTTGCAAGGTGTGGGGTGTTGGAGGGTTTTTGGCCACAAGAAGGACAAGTAGGTGACAAGGAGCTTATAGGGTGGTGATGGAGGTTCTTGTAAGGTGCTGTAGTGATGGTGATGTGGTGGTGAGGTCATGGTGATGAAGGTGGTGGTGAGCCATGGAGGAGCTTGAGGTATTTATTTAGTTTATACATGGTCGTTTTTGGACAGCCAACATCAGTCTCGGTAAAATGGTTGCCATTTAGAAATCATAACTCTGATGAAGCTCAAACTAGTGATCATGGTTAGATATTTGAGTCCTCCACAACTTTTAGTTTTACATATTTAGGGGTTACTATACAAAAATCTAGAGATAATAGCCGTTTACTACAGGTGTGCAGAATCTGCGCACCTTTGCCATTTCGGCTATAACTAATTCATCCGACGTCGAATCGGGTTAAGTCAATCGGCAAAATGATCACAAGACATAGGGCTAAAACCTAGTATTTTCACTTAATACCCAAAGCCTATTGATTTTTCCCAGATCCTATGTTTTATCAACGGATCAGATTTTTGAAAACTATGAACTAGTTTAAGGGTGTAACGGGTTTGCTAGGGTTTTCGGGTTTAGAATTAAAGTTTTAGGAATAGTGTAGGAGTTGAGATTATAGAGGTAAAAGTGTTTAAATATTGTGTATTGAGTGCTCGTAATTAGTGCTAAAGAGGTGGTACGAAATCCTTAAGATTTTGGAGGGAAATGAGCTAGTTTGAATTTTATGCTTTATAGGCTTGTACATTGAGCTAAAAAAAGTTATACACTATTTTGGAGGGAAAAGTTATTCAAATGTGGTGCATTGTATACTTGTACACATGCTTGAAGGCTTGCACATTCATTTTATATGTATACATTACATATAATTAGGGTTTTGATGTAAACGTTAACGTTTAATGCTTGTTTTGAGATAACGCTTTGAGAAGTACGTTAAATGGATAATGTACTTGGTAAAATGATATTAAGATATTGACTTGACATATTAGGATGTTTACATGAGGTAAACATAGATATAGATATCATTGATAGAGGTTGCGTGAGCTCGTTTACTTTAGAGGTGCAAGTTACGTTGCAAAATGAGATAAAACAAAAAATTTCCCTGTATAAAGGTGGTGTATATATAATAGATAGATAATACAGTGCATCTAATTTAATAGATGGATAATTACATTGATGAAAATTGCGGGTTGTTATAGTCTCACTCCTTTAAAGGAAATCTCGTCCCGAGATTTAGTCGAATGATAGAGTGTAAAAGTTCAGAGATTTATTCATATGAGGGTTATATTTACAATGATTTCATGAAGTAAGGGATTTGTTCATACAAACGGATCACAGATTGTCATTTACTTAAGCCTACTCATTTATAATTTGTCACTTACAAAAAGAGGCGTCCCGATCCTTGTAACTGAGAAATTATAAATTCATAGTTTGGTAATTTATAATTTCCTTATTCAAATGAAGAAGCGTCGATTATAAATCATCCTACCTAAACATAAAACATGATATCAAAATGGTGATGTGTAGAAGATGATATGATTTTTCAAAATCATAAGAAGCGATGGGAAGAGTAATGAGACATTAATTGCACAGATGCCCATATTATCAGTCGAGGATCTTTGTTGTTGCATAAGTGTTTCAAAGGTAGGAGGCGATTATTCAGAGTTGAATATAATAAAACTAATGGGATTAACAAACGATGTCAAGTTTTGATATCATCAGACATCAAGGCATAACGGAATTACCACTTTATTATTTCATGGATAACTTTATCTTACATATCTTACATCATTAAAACTTTACAAGTGTTGACACTTATGCTACGTGTCTCGTGGTAGGATTCTAGATTAAAGTAATAAATGACAAGATAGTAGCATGGTGTTTGGGGTTTTTAAACTTATGAAGTGGGTTTCAGAAGATCCTTCATATATAACTGGTGGCGAACTTGAATATCCCCGAGAGTTGTTTCTAGGGTAGAAATCCTAAAGTAAACAAAAGTAATATTGTCTCTTAGTAAGTAGGCTCCCATGTGGCCCTATTGTTTGCTTTAGAGCATTGATTTGCATAATGCCCTTTCTCTCCACAGGCATTACAAGTTACGGATACTGGTTGTAGGTTGTTTCCAGTGGTTGGTCTTTTGTTTCTGCAGTTCCTGGTCAGATGACCTACCCTGTTGCAAGTCTGACACTTGACAGTGCAAGGTCCTATGCGATGAAGGGTGCACCTTTCACAAAAAGGTCGATTTCTAGTATACCCATTGGTGGCAGCATAAGTCCTGAAGGTTTCTTGCCTTCTATTCTGTTGATGGTGTTCATGGTTACGGTTGTTATTTTTGCGGTTATCTTGGTAGTTGTTGTTGTTGTGATTTTTAGGGTAGTTGTTCTTGTCGGTGGTGTTTCTTCTATCATCAAAGTTTTGTTTATGATCATTGGCTTCTTGCGCATAATTATGTTTTACTACCTGCTCCATCAACCTCTGGGTTATGGTAATGGCTTCCTCCAAAGTTTTGGGCTTCGAAGCAGTAACATTTCCTTCAATACTTATGGGTAATCCCCCGATGAAGACTTCCATGAGTTTCTCAGAATTTGGCACCATGTTTGGGCATAAAATTGCCAATTCTTGGAATCTTCTAATATAAGTCTTGAGATCATTTCCTTTTACAACCAAGTTGTAAAATTCGTCTTCCATCTTCTTGACTTCAGTTCGAGGGCAATATTTATTGGTTAAGAGCCTTTTCAATTCGGTCCAGGTGATCATGTTGGCTTGTTCTATCCCAATAGGTTGGGCATATACATTCCACCAAGACAAGGCATCATCGGTTAAAGTACCAATAGCAAATGTTACTTTGTTTTCCTCAGCACAATTGCTACGAGAAAACACTGATTCAGTCCGTTCAAACCAATGAATGAGTCTGACAACTCCTTCCGTACCATTGAAGTAGAAAGGTTGACAGCTTATGAACTCTTTATAGTTTTCCCTTTTTGCTACAGGAGTTTCTCTTGGTCCGGTGTTCCTATTGGGATTGTCAGTATTTGCCATGGTAGCAGCTTGTGCTTCCAAAGCAGCAGCAACACTATCAATAACTAGTTGCCGGATGGCAGCCTGAGTCATAGCTGGTGCTGCAGATGTTGATGTTCTCTTGGGAGGCATCTATCAAGACAACACAGGATAAGAATCCATAAAATGATATAGTCATATCACAAGTTAAGGTATAATGTAAAGACTTGTGATCATTCTTTGGTAATACATTGCAGGATACAACGGAAATTTTAGAATTTAAGACTTTCAAAGATAGATACGGAGATAATGAAGTGAGTGATCCAATAGGAGGCTTAGTGTTTAAAGGTTTGAGAAAATCGAATGGTAAAAGAATCATAGTAATCTTAGATAAAGATATAAGTCATCATACTACAGGATATAGGATAGACAATCTCGACATACAAAATTGGTATTATGAAACAACGAGGTATAACGGAATCATCATTTGTATAAATAACTTGTCTATCTAATTTACATACAAAATTGGGACTTAGTGTCATTATTTTATACCATACTCTAGTGGTTGGATTCTAGAAAGCTGTAAATGACACAGGATCTAATATGAGTGGTTTCTCCATTGTTGTTTTTGAGTTCATGAATCTTGTTCAGTAACACCTTGATGACAAACTGGATACGTCTCAATGATTATTTCACAGAGAATTACTTTTACAAGCATCTGGACTCTTTAGGTTCCTCGGGGATGTTCACTTCCTAGTGGTAGCGGTATGATCCATATGAGTTAGCTAACTCTGCGAGATAGATTTTCAAAAAAATTGTGTGGTGGTGGTGAGTTGACTTACTGGTGATGAAGATCCTAACTTGATTGAAGATGGAGATCTTGGAATGGGTGATTCAACAGGAGTCTCATGTCTTTGGTGGTGAAATACACTTTCGGGAGGAAATAAATTCTCAGAGAATCAAACATGTGATAGTGATAACATAGAGATGGAGACAAACAGTTGGTGAGCATAGGATCTTGAAGTCGAGGTAAATATGTAAAAAAAATTTCATTATCAGTAGCATCATATGCTTGCATGATTTTCATATACAGATCATCATGTAAAGGTGATAAAACCAAGGCTGTCAAGATCGCGATCCCACCTGGGATCGTTTTTGTCTTTGCAAGATCGAGATCGTAAGATCGGATCGAGATCGTAAGATCCTACCAATTTATCATGTTCTGTAAGCAACGGATAAACGAGTCAAACTATTTTTATTTCTACTCATCATCAAATATAAATTTATATAATATCCTCTTGAAAATGTCAAAGTTCAAATTTAAAATACCAAAGTAAAAGTAAAACACAAAAAAGTCAAGTTTCAATCGTCACATTCACGATTTAGCGAAATAAAATTACATAACATGCGTAATAAACGTCTCAAAACAAAGTACTTCACTAGTATCACTACAATTAAGCTATCTGAATTAAAACTTAAAGGTTAATAGTTAAAACTATGAAAAGGTAAAAGAAAAAACAACAATTACCTGTAAGAAATTTTTTGCTTAAGGTAACTAGAACATGAGAAGAAGAACCCTAATTTGTTTCAGGTAATTTCAATTTGGGGAAAGTAGATAATTAGGTTTATTGATTAGAAAATCTAGGAATGAAATGTCAATACTTTTTACTGAGATCAGCGAACTCGTATTGTTCTTTTTTGGGCCTAAAAAGAGTAATGGGCTAGTAAGTATGTAAGTCAATAAGTTAGTAACTTGGTAATTTGGTAAACTCGTATCGACACGCGATCCTACGATCTTACACGCGAGTTTACGATCCTACTTGCGATCCTACCTCTTATGCGATCCTACACCGATCCTACACGATTTTATCAGGTGGACACGTAAGATCGTACGATCTTACGTGTAAACTCGCGAGTTTGACAACCTTGGTGAGAAGACTAGTGTGGCCAAAAGATACTTAGTTAAATCATTTGAAGAGTCAGGAGAAGTGTTTCCCGGTGTGGCAGGGAAATAGTCTGGAACATTTGTAGAGGAAAAAGCATCCTCAATATCGGAATCGGATAGGACGATAATAGGGTGGTTGGATGAAGACATAACTGTGTAACAACCCAGTGTAAATAACATAAGTTATTTATATAATAGTATAGTAGTCATGTATATTTACATACTATTCGGGAAATGCAGTGGCACAGAGGACTTTCTTGGCTAGAAGAAGAAAAGTAGTTATAGTTAAGGTTTTAACCTTGTTCTCTATAACCATGACAATGATACCAATCTGTAACACCCCCATTTTGATACATATAGCAGCGGAAGCTAATCTAGGGTATTACCTCATAGTACAACAATCATAATCATAGAAAACGACTCATAAAGAGACGTTTTTGGAAAAAGTTGTTATCATTCATTTATTCATCAGAGTTTTTACAAAAGAGAGGTCCCAAAATCTAAGGGAAAACATAAAGTTGAATGATAACAGTTTAACCATCTTCAGTCCATGCCACTCCGTGCCATAGTTTGCTCAATTACCTGAGATAAACATGCTAAAAAGGTCAACACAAAGGTTGAGTGAAATTCATAGGTTTATGATAAATAGTGTGAATACAAGTCATTATGGATAGTGGGTTCGTTGTTATACACCCAAAAATAGTGATAATTGCAATGAGTATAATTATTATAGAAAACAGTATCAATAGTGTATTATTAAGTCTAAGCTCATGACACACAAACTGACTTGTGTATATATCAATAATGATATATATATATAATGATAATGGCCCCCGGTGTAGGTAATTGCCATATACCTATAAGATTCAAATATAGTGCGTTTGGTTACCTATCCGGCTAACACAAACGGGATTCGTCAATCCCAATAGGCATATCCACAATATTCGCGTTCACTCGCAAGTGATTAATGGTCCATGATAGTGGGGTCTTTTGGCATAAAGGGACTTAGATCACAAGCAATAATATATTAAGATATCATACATTTAGAAAACACTTGTATTCATAGTTTATAGCATGTATCCCCCTTACGGGTTTATGAAAACATTCAAGAGATTTAAAAGTGAGGCTATGAACTCACCTTAACAGGGGAAATCTGATTGATGGCAATAGTATATCAAGAGAAATGTGTTCGTATGGTAGTACGATGTTATCTACCCGGGCGAGGAAGTTTAATATATCAAATGAAAGTAACGGCCTCGTCACACAACCTGAGGGTAATATGTCAAGTCTTAGTGTGATGGTTTATGTTTCAAAACTTCATAAAGTTTAACGTATTACTTTGATTTGATTAATTTATGGAATATTGTATCACTATTCGGGCTATCATAATTCAGAGGCCATGCAGTATTGTTTGAGGAGCCAGGGCACTTTAAATCGTAAACCAGAAAACTCGTCCAAAACAACTATCACAATGGGAACCCGTCCATGAAATTCCTAAGTATATATATATTTTTATAATTAATATAAAAATATAATATAATATAAGTTTTCAAAATTAGCAATATATACCCCTAGTTTATAAACTTTTACAAGTTTAGTCCTTTATATATAAAGTATATATAATTTAAACCTTTAACTTTGAAATTTGACAAAATAGGTCCTTATAGTTATAACTTTAGTATAATGACATTTTCAGCCCCTTTAGTTATAAATTTCAGAAAGTTACGATATATACCCCTATGCATGGAAACTTTTGCAAAACAAGTCCAAAAAGTCATGCAAGGTTATTTTAAGATTCTAAATGATATTTGCAGGTTATAGCTTATTAGTATAAGCTAAAATAAGATGTTTTAACGTAACAAAAGTTTAGAAAAAGGATTCGTTAGCTAGAAAATCAAAATGGGTCGTTTTTAGGGTTTTTATCAAAAACACATGGGTTTGAGGATTCAAAGCTTCAAATAAGAGTTCATATATGATATTAAGAGTATTATGAACATTCTAATACAGATTATAAGCTTATGGAACAAGATCTTAGCTTACTTGAGCTAGAAATGGGTCGAAATGGGGTTTTCGGGTTCGTACGCCTAGTAACGACTTCAAGGCTTTGTTTTTCTTGCTTCTTGGCTTCTATTATGAGCTTAGGGACTTCTCTTGACCTTCCTTGATCTGATTTAGAACTCCATTGACGAGTATATGAGTTTTTGAGGTGTGATTTGAATGGAAAGGGGTATTCGGCTATTTATAGGGCTCATGGAGCCTTAGTGCCCAAGTTTTACACCTTAGAGGCCAAGGACACTTGGAGAAGGGATCAAGATCTGTAGATAGATGACTAAGGATGCCTAGAGATGAGTATTGTGAGCTAGAAGTGTAGATTTGCAAGGTGTGGGGTGTTGGAGGGTTTTTGGCCACAAGAAGGACAAGTAGGTGACAAGGAGCTTACAAGGTGGTGATGGAGGTGCTTGTAAGGTGCTGGAGTAGTGGTGATGTGGTGGTGAGGTCATGGTGATGAAGGTGGTGGTGAGTTATGGAGGAGCTTGAGATATTTATTTAGTTTATACGTGGCCGTTTTTGGACAGCCAACATCAGTCTCGATAAAATGGTTGCCATTTACAAACCGTAACTCCGATAAAGCTCAAACCAGTGAGCATGGTTAGATATTTGAGTCCTCTACAACTTTTAGCTTTACATATTTAGGGTTACTATACAAAAATCTAGAGATAATAGCCGTTTACTATAGGTGTGCAGAATCTGCGCACCTTTGCCATTTCGGCTATAACTAATTCATCCGACGTCGAATCGGGTTGAGTCAACCGGCAAAATGATCACAAGACATAAGGCTAAAACCTAGTATTTTCACTTAATACCCAAAGCCTATTGATTTTTTCCAGATCCTATGTTTTATCAACGGATCAGATTTTTGAAAACTATGAACTAGTTTAAGGGTGTAACGGGTTTGCTAGGGTTTTCGGGTTTAGAATTAAAGTTTTAGGGTTAGTGTAGGAGCTGAGATTAGAGAGGGAAAAGTGTTTAAATATTGTGTATTGAGTGCTCGTAATTAGTGCTAAAGAGGTGGTACAAAATCCTTAAGATTTTAAAGGAAAATGAGCTAGTTTGAATTTTTTGCTTTATTGGCTTGTACATTAAGCTAAAAAGAGTTGTACATTGTTTTAGAGGGAAAATTTATTCAAATGTGGTGCATTGTACACTTGTACACATGCTTGAAGGCTTGCACATTCATTTTATATGTATACATTACATATAATTAGGGTTTTGATGTAAACGTTAACGTTTAATGCTTGTTTTGAGATAACGCTTTGAAAAGTACGTTAAATGGATAATGTACTTGGTAAAATGATATTAAGATATTGACTTGACATATTAGGATGTTTACATGAGGTAAATATAGATATAGATAACATTGATAGAGGTTGCGTGAGCTTGTTTACTTTAGAGATGCAAGTTACGTTGCAAAATGAGATAAAACAAAAAATTTCCCTGTATAAAGGTGGTGTATATATAATAGATGGATAATACAGTGCATCTAATTTAATAGATGGATAATTACATTGATGAAAATTACGGGTTGTTATATGAGGGGAGGATGAATTAGACGTGTGTGTGTGTTTTTTAGTGTGTGTATATTTTGATTCTTATTAAAATAAAAAGTGAATGTTACAAAGTACAACAAAATATTATAAAAAATGGTTGCCCTGATGTATAAGTTGCCCATAAGTACAGTTGCACTTATTTATTAAAAAAGTGTAGTGGTAAAAAGACCAAAAACCAGTCGCCCATACTTTAGTTGCCCAAAAAGTAGTAGTTTCCCTAAAAACATTAAGGTACATATACCTTACACATTTTGTCCTTTAATAATAAAAAATGGGACACGTGGCATATTCTTCTTTAGTTGCCTAGAAGCCAAGTTGCCCTGGAACAATTTTATGAATTAATGTTTTTTGGCATAGGATTGCATTCCATGAATGGTTTTGGTGTAGAAATGGAATTTCCCTTTTTTTATTGAAAATCTTTTTGTAAAGAATTTATAAACCTTAAGTATTTGCTAAAAGTTTTATTTCTTTTGTATGTCATGCATTAAATTCAATAAATGCATCAAGTTTTTGAAGACCTAATGCATTGAAAATGCTCTTATGTGAAATGAAAAATGCGGAATAAAAAGTTATAAAGTTTAACAAGTCAAAAGTATTAAACTGACAAAAAGTACGAAACATAAATTGATAAAAACTGTGTTGGTGGAGGTTGTTAAAAGAACAAAACATGTGGGCCAGGGAGGTCTTTAAAAACTACTTCTTAATAGCCTCTTAATATGACTCATTAAGACGTTGTCAGTTGTTATCATTAAGAAGCGATAAGAGGTGATCAATGTTAAAATAGTTATTTTTCTAACCCCTTAAAAGGCATTACGAGACATGAACTTTTTATTGAACTAGATTAAAAATGAGTCTCTTTTCTTCTCTCTCCATCTCCAAACTACTCACCCTCTCTAAAATAAACACCAAAACCATCCTTCTTAAGACCAAATTAACACCACAGCAACATTCACCACCTTTTTCTGACAAAACCCCACAAGCCCGACACCCCCCGAAGCCACCACACGCCACCTCTTGGATTCACCACCTTATGGAGAAGTATAGAGAAAGACAAACGGACTTGCATTTGGCATTTATAGACCTTGAGAAGGCATATAATAGCGTCTCACGGGAGTTGATCTGGAAGACTCTAAGTGATAAAGAAACCCCAACGAGATACATAAAAGTTATTCAGGATATGTATGAAGGGGCAAGGAATTATGTGCGGACCCCAATCGGAAACACAGAGTACTTTCTGGTAGATGTAGGTCTACACCAAGGCCCATCTATTAGCCCGTACCTGTTTTCCTTGATCCTCGATGAGCTGACAAAGGGGATTCAAGAGAGCATACCTTGGTGCTTGATATTCGCGGATGATATTGTGCTAATTTCGGAAATGCTAGAGGGGCTGAATGGAAGATTGGAGCAGTGGAGGAAGGCTCTAGAAGACAATGGCTTACGAGTCAGCAGAGAGAAGATAGAATAGCTGCGATGCAACTTCAACAGGAACGAGAATGACCGCAACGAGGAAGAGGAAATCCGCATTGGCGAACATATCTTAGAGCCGAAGGAGTCCTTTAGATATCTTGGATCTGTGATACACAAATATGGAAGGATAGAGGATGATGTTACACACCGTATACAAGTAGGCTGGTTAAAGTGGAGAGCAGCCACAACAATCCTGTGTGACAAGAAAGTCTCTTTAAAGCTGAAAGGAAAATTTTATAGGGTGGCGATTCGACCGGCTATGTTGTACGGGTCAGAGTGTTGGCCGTTAACGAAGGTTCAAGCAAATAGGATGGAGGTCGCAGAAATGAGGATGTTAAGGTGGACTTGTGGTAAGACTATTTTAGACATGACCCCAAATGGAGTTTTTAGAACAAATCTCCAAGTAGTGACTATCGTCAACAAGATGAGAGAAGGACGATTGAGATGGTTCGGGCATGTCAAGAGAAGACCACAATCAGCACCTGTTAGGAGAGTGAAGCCGTTAACCGTCGATGGAGCGAGAAGAAGGGGTAGACCTAAGCTCAGGTGGGAGGATAGACTGAAGACGGACCTGAAGGAGCTGTTGTTGTCTGAGGACATGACCTCTGATAGGAACACGTGGAGAACTAGGATTAGGGTAGACGAGGGTGTATAGGTATTGTCTTTGCTTTCCCTGTTTTCTCTTTTTATCATAGGCCTTTCTTGCCCTCTAGGAGTTTCTTGCCTATAGGTTTTCTTGCTTTTCCTACTCTTCGGCTTTTTGTCCCTTTGCTTAGCTTCTTTCCCTTTTCTGTATCTTTCTTCCCTCTCGTAGGTGCTTTAGCTGTTGTGCGTTTATGCTTGTATGTATTTGTAGCTTGTTTGTGCTTTTATGTGATCTATGTGATCTTTTCTGCGGCTTTCCCTGCTTTGTGTTCTTTGCTATGCTCTTCGGCTGCTCTATTTATATATGCCTCTTTGTTTTGCTCTTTTTGTGTTTGTAGTGCTTTTCTTCTATGCGTTTTTATTGTGCTTGGTGTGCTTGTATTTTTCTCGTATGTGCATGTAGTGCTTTTCTGCTTGCTTGCTTGCTTCTCTTCTCCTTTGCCGGTATGTGCCTGTGTCTATGCCTGCTTGTATGGTCCTTGGTTTCTTTTCTTGTTTGTTGTTGATATATGCGCCCGTTTTTCGTTCTTCTCTCGTGTGGTATGTTGTGATGCACTGTCTCTTGCCGGATGTCTTTTTGAAAGCAGTCCCTCTACCCCCGGGTAGGGGAGTGCCTGTCTACATCTCACTTCTCCCATACATCGTTTCTGCGGGATTGGGTAATGTTGTTGTTGTGTAGATTAAAATGGTAGTGTGTAACTACTTCTTATCGTCATTATTATTCGTACTCCGCCCCCCAGTGTCCTGCTTGCTTTTCTGCCACTCCCCCGCCGTCGCTCGTTGTGTTTCGCGCTTTGCGTTTTCTTCCCTCTATGAACTTTTATTTTGAGTGTTTTTCAGTTCCCCATTTTCTTTAGCTTTTAAATCTTGTTTCTATGAGTGCCCCCCCCGTTGATCTTTCGTATCCGTAACCTCTCCCGCGCTCGTCCTGCCTCCCATCCCGTTACAAACTTATATAGAGATATTGTTTTGTAAATAAAGAATGTAATGAAAATAAATATTTGACAATTCGTATTTTGTTCAAATTTGAGGGTCCGGTTTAGCGAACTCATATATCTCAACTCTAACCCAACTCATTTAGTTAATCATTTTTAAAAGTTCAATCTAGACCCCGAACACTTTCTTTTGTTCAAATAAACGTGAGATTAAATATTTTGTTTAAGATACTTCTAACTTTTAATTGACTATATTATAAAATTAGGATTTTTATATTTAATAATGTTTATTTCTCACGCGAATACAATCGTTTATACTTAAATTGTCAAAAATAATAACTTAACACATTCATACATTTTTACTAAAACAAATAATTTTATTTGAATCCGATTCACATTTCTCAGCTTTTACATGACAATAAGTTGGATTAAGTACACTTGTGAGAATACTTGAACATAAGTTATCTTCCCGTGAATACTATTTAAGTTAATAGCGGGAAATATATTGATTGGCGGCTCAACGCCGATCGATCTCACGAGTAAACTTGTTTATGTAAAACATTGTGGATTTTTCGTGTCTTATGACCGTCTTTTGTTTTTCGAACACTTAAGATTCATATCTTTCTTCGCAGACATAGTATTACATATTATAGTATCATGATCATAATAAACTTATATAAACCGAAAAGTTTCAAAATAAGCCAATAAAAAATGAGCTCATAAAGCATAAGCCCAATATGAAATAACTATATAAGCCGAAACAAACACCCCCTTAGAGCAAGGGGTGTTGTAACGCAACCCTCGCTCGTTAGTCTGATGTCGTCTTCGTTAGGGTGCGTTACTGCACTGTTGGCCTGCGTTGATTCCCCCTCGTTGACCTGCTCGTTGGTCTGTAATTTCTTTTTTATTATTAATTTTTAAAAACTAACGGCTAGTTTTATAATTTTTTTAAAAAACGTTGCAACGACTAGTTTTTCAAAAATATTTTTTAATCCCCACTTTGCTTATATATACCTCTTTATCTTACACTTTTTAATACACACAAATCAAATACTTCACATTTTAAATCATATACTAAAAAAAAGTCTCAACCTTCACATCCAATTGTTGGTTCATACCCCGGGATGCCTCAAAACCCAAATTCATCATCTTCTTTAAATCACGCAACATCTTCATCTTAACACTCAATCTCGTCTTCACAATATCCACCTTTTGGCACCCATTTAACTTCAACAACAATAAGAACAACAACAACTTCAACAACGATTTCAACATCTTCAACAAAACCCACCACAATATTATCAAAACCCACAACCGTCACAACAACAAAACCCAATCGATCCACCACCCGTCGACTCGCCAAAAAAGACCCGCAAGAAAAGAGCCACAAAAGTGGCATCGTCATCCGACACCCAAGACAAAAAATTTCAACGATAGACTAGCGAAGATGAGGAACTACTTGCTAAGTGTTTCGATGCGGTTTTCGAGGATCCGAATGTCAGAAGAGACCAAAAGTTGGATTGTTTTGAGGGGAAGGTTCTTTCGACATACAATGATAATGCTCCATTTCAACGCAACAAAGATATGCTTACGTCGAGTTGAATGCAAATTGTCAAAAGTTTAATGCTTTACACAAACGCGCACAACGTTTATGTAAAAATGGTGAAAATGAGATGAATGTTTTAAGACACGCAAAAAAGATGTTTAAGGGTGAGAATAAAGGAATATCGTTTAGCCAAGAGTCATCGTGGGATATATTGCGTATGCCCCCAGGTGGGATGCGCACGATCCGTTTACCATTTCGACGGTTAAAGTCGAGGGCACGTCGGGAGGAAAAGGCCGATCTATTCGATCAAGACAAGAGACCACGTCCACCGGAAACACGTGCGACAAAAAAGACAAAATCCGAGAGCTCGTCGGGAACCGTGGGGAGTCAAACGGGGGTGTTTGCGGATGCGATGCAAAACACGGGAATCGCAACAAGAGAAAGACCGAACCGTGATTAAGTTTGAAGAATTGCGGTTTCTCGCAACAAAAATTGACGGGTTGTCTCCACAAGATGACGCGATCATCAAGATGCAAAAAGATCTTATCCGAGAAAAATATCCCCTTCCATAAGCGTCGACGTAGTTTTTTTTATATTTCGTATTGTAGTTTTTAATTATCGCAATTTTTTGTATTTTTTTAATATTTTGTATTTTTTTTATTGTAATTTGTATTTTTATTTTATATTAGTGTAGTAGTAGTTGTTTTAAATAAATGAAAAAGGAAAAAATGACGTGTCCTAAAACTGTTAAGTAAAATGGTGGTCCTACGAGCTGTTTTGAGGTAAGTTGGTTGGTTTAACCAACCATAACTGAAGCTACATAATAATCAAGATAACCTTTCCCCCTCCCTTTGTTTCAATGGCTGTATCTTCTTGTTCAATTCAAACCAAAGGTATTATTATTATTATAATCTTTACACAGTAATCAAGGCTTCCATTTTTATCATATATATTCAGTTAAGATAAGATATATATGTTATTGCTTTGCAGTACCACTGCACTTAATTTCATCTCCAACCCAATCAAATTCCCTCTTCCCTGTAAGTATATCTATCTGTTTGTTCTCATTTTCTACTTTCATTTAAAGTTTGTTTTATCAGTCTATTATGGGGTGTTTGTTTTTTTAAGTGTTTGGATGTAGCCAATAAGCTGTTATGAACTAGCTTATTTTAAAGGGGTTATGATGATATATAGATCCACCCGCATATGGCCATATGGTTATAAGCTTTCCCAAACACCCCTTGTTTCTGAATGTACTATGACTGAGCCCCGGGTAACTTAACCTCATACATTTACCCGTTTATTTACACGTATATCATAGAACTTTTTAAACAGCTGATTTTCATAAGTTTAACCAGCATGGCACATGTTAACAATGTCTCCTGCTTCTTGTTTTCTTACTACTATCATTTATTTTTGATTTCTGATAATCACTTTCAAAATGCAATGCCAAATACCCCTTGGTTTCAGTGTAGTGACCAAGTGTAGATCTATGTGCTCATATGCATTTGATTTGATGACAGTTGGAAATGTTGCAATTTGAAAATTATCAATATTTATTGAGGATTTTGATAATGCTATATATATGTTTGTGTCATGTTTATATTGGAGAGACTTTCATTACACCGCTGTCGGGATGTATATTGCCTAAGAGTTAATAGATCTGTGCTTTTTCTCTTCTCGCAGAGAAAATTCATATGCCCAACAAAAAGAATCCCAAACCAGCAGCAGGTCCAAAGATATCGAGCTTGTTGCTCATTACAAGTTGCAGTTCCTACCATTGATATTCCCCTATCAACTTCAGTCAACTCCACACAAATTATGTATGTTTGTTTATAATTTCGTCCATTTTTTCAGTTAGTTAATACCCCTTATTTATACATACTTTAACTGAATAGCAAAATATATCTTTCATTAACCACACACGATGGCCATCTATTAGACCAAGTTTTGGGGCAAAAAGGTGGAATTAGCTTCATATTATGCCAAAAATAAAAAGACTAGATCTCATACATTGAGGGAATAGGGCTAATGGCAATTTCAAACCGTTTACTTATGAACAGGTTAACTAATTTCTTTCAGCTAAATCACCCACGTTACATACTATTGTTTGTGGTCCACCCAACTTGGTCTAAGCCCATTTCACCTCGTACCAACAATGACTTGTTTTAACTTTAACCCGTCCAGCTTGCTACCTGTAACGTATTCTCATTTTGTGTTATTGATACTAAACAGAACACAAGTATCAGATGGGCTACCAGAGTATTTGCAAAATTTGGTTTTGATGGATCTTGACCCGGGCACAGCTAAGTTAGCAATCACCTTATTGGGGCCATTTTTTTCAGCATTTTCATTCCTCTTCATAGCAAGAATTGTGATGTCATGGTATCCAAAGCTTCCAGTTGGGAAGTTTCCGTATGTAGTTGCATACGCCCCTACAGAGCCGATTCTGACAGTGACACGGAAGGTGATTCCGCCCCTTGGTGGAGTTGATGTAACTCCTGTGGTTTGGTTCGGTTTGATAAGTTTTCTTAATGAAATATTAGTTGGACCTCAAGGCTTGCTTGTTCTCTTATCTCAACAGGTTTAGATTATGTACCGAGTTATAATGAATATCTACAATTTTTTGATCCCTACATCTCTCTCAGTATAACAGAATACAGAATACTCTGCTTGTAAATTGTAATGGTAAGTTTTGTGTAAACTGTAGAGATTCACCCCTGGGAGGTGAGAAATCAACACATTCACTCGTGAATAAGGTATGAAGAGGATCATGTAAATTGTAATGGTGATCGTGGGATCTTTTAGAATTATACATCTTGCATAACTCGCGTGAATTAAGCTATGAAGAGATTCAAGATTTTGAACTTTCTCATGCAACATTAGCATGAAATACATTATGAATGAAATTAAAGATCATCCTTTTCGTTATTTTTAAACTTTTCTTGTGGATGCTGTAGGTAACCGAAAAGTATAAAGTTCATTATCATTTTAGGTCATTGTTGAAAGTAGGTTTACCTCAACTTGAAAACAAGATGTTTACTTTACATGTGGCTTTCTTTTTCTTAAGTTTGTTAATGTTTGGTAAAATCTCCTTCCTTGAATCATCTTTTTAACTCAAGTTTTATCTAAAGACCCCAATTCAGAGGATTGACAAGGTGTTTTATCTAATTTAGAACCGCTTAAGTTATTTTAAACCCATTCAAATAAGCTTAAGAGCATCCACAATGTTCACACCCACCAATGGTTCAACAATAGCGTCGCATCAACTTTCATTCTCGCTAGCTATTAGTATTCTACCACTTTTATCCGTGATGGTTTATCATCGCAACTAACTGATTTCTTCGCTAAAGTGTACCGTCATGTACACATAGCGTTTTACAATATGAAAATAAAAAAATAGAGGGAAAGAAGCTCAACTTTCTAACCACCAGGCTCGTTTTCCATCAATTGACACGACCTGAAATGACATCCCAGCTCACATCGAGTCAAGAAGCACCCATTGCGGATGCTTTAATTGGCTTATTTTATTATGAGTAATGCTATATAGACTTATTGGCGCATGACTATAAATAGACATACTGATAGCTTATGAGAGTTTTAGCCCAATAGCTAAAGCCCGTATGATCATTATAAGCTCAAAAGGTCAAAGCCAACAACAAGCTTTACATGGAGAACCAATCTTCAGGCAACGAACAGCCAAGGCCAACGACAAGCCTTGCCTCAAGAACCAATTTTTAAGCAACAATCGGTATAAGAGTCTGTCCTCCCATGTCGTTATTGTACTATTGTCATGTATAAGCATCTCATTAGTACATAGATTCATTTTCTCACTTGTCATCATTTTCGTTAGTTATCTAAGTTGTCTTCATCTTATTCTCGCTTAAGGCAGTCAAGGCTGATGAGTCATTTTTGTTTATTATAAGGAAGTTTTTGGTTTGTCAAGAAAATCACTATGTGTGTAGTAATGGGTATGAGTTTTGTAAACCCGCCAATTTTGTTAGGTTTAAAATTTAAATCATGTCTAATTTTATAGGTTTTATCATTGTTGCAAAAAAGGCCTATAAGGCCGATTAATTGCCGCCAAGATGCTACTGGGCCACTAACCTTTCCGTGACCGATTAATCAATCAAACAACCAGTCAATCATGGTTAACGACGGTCAAAGACGGTCAATGGTGCTCAAACTTGATGAAACCTGCAAATCTTGCTAGAAACCCAAAACTCGTGGTAAACATGTTTTAATCACTTATGGTAGTTGTTTATATCTATTATAAGTTGGGTTTTAAGGAAAATCTTGCTAGAAATATACAAAACTCACCGGAAATACTCAAAACTTGCCGAAAATGGCAATCCGATTAATCACCGATTAATCTCGCCTAGACCAATTACAAGTTACAAGAAAGTCAACCGCCCAGCTATCGATTCGCGATTTTTTCAACTTTGTGTTTTATACTCATATTTCTAAATAAAACCACTAACCAAACAACTAATTAAAAATTTTATTCCTTAATTTCGTTTATGACACCTTTTAAAGAGAAAAAAAAGTACAGTTAGACTACCAAAGTAGCAAATCTGTAAAACCTTACAATAATAACGTTACCCAAACACCCTGTTATCTGTAAAACCTCTTTGCAAAACACACGTCACCAATTACAGGTACTCCATTATCTCTAAAATCTAAAACATCATTCAATCTTCATAGTTTGCCTTGTTTTATATTTATTTCATAGTTTGTAACTATATTCAGTTTGACATATGCTAAGACTGATACAATTCATGTTAATTTTGAATTTTGGAAGTAATAATTTGACTAAATCTAATATGCATACAGTTTTCACTTTTAAAGTCAAGGGTGTTTGTTTAAGCTTATTTTTTGGCTGACGAGCTTATCTCATTTCGGCTTATTTTGATATAAGCCCCAAATGAGATAAGCCCAAAAATAAGCTTAAACAAACACCCAGGCTTTTGAGCTTATATATATAAGGAGGTTTTCATAAGCCTAAAATTTATGGCTTATTTAGGAGGGTGGGCTTGTTTAAGCTTATACGTGGGCTTATGAGCTTATTTGATTTCGGCTTATATTTCATAAGCCTCAATTTCCCGGCTTATTTTAAAATTTATGGGCTTATATATGTTTATCATATCATAATAAACTTATATAAGCACACAAGTCACAAAATAAGCCGCACAACTGAAGCTTATGAAATATAAGCCGAAAGACAAATAAGCTCATAAGCCACATATAAGCTTAAACAAAGGGTGGCCTTGTTTAAGGAGTATTATAGTAAAAGACTATTATACCTCATCAACTATAATAAGCTAACCCGGAAGCTAAGCATGAGCTTATTTATAAGCCAAAAAGTGCTTATGCATTATACCAGTTTTTGACGGTGATTTGTTTTTATGAATTAGATACTATCTTGTGCATAACTTTCATCCTGACATTCTGTATAGTTTGCTTTACATTTCTTCAAGTAATAAATTACACTAGTTGATTGAGCTAAATCAATTTACAGGAACTGCTTATCGTGTTGGTGAAACAAGTTCGTCATACATCTGTTTGCCGAGCGCTTAGTCGTGACTTCCTTTTTGAAGTTTTGAAGCGTGTCCACTTGATACTTAGAAGATTATAGCTTCACGACTGGGAATTGGTTAAAATGTCTCTCATGCTATCTTCTACTTTCACGGCCCCTTGTTTTAGTGTTAATAATGTCAAAGCATCGTTATCACATCCGCACTGCAATTCTATCAATTGCACCGTTCTTCAAAAACAAATATTTACTAATACACACACGTCCACAATTCTAAAGCGCAAGTCACATAGTGAATTTATAGCTATTAAATCCATGAACTCCAGTTATGGGACCATTGGTGATGAAAATGTTATGGAAGATGACTGGATAGACCAAGAAGATGTTGGAGTTGACGATGATATGGATTCACCTTGGGAAGGGGCAATATTGTACCAAAGAAACCCTTCGATTACACACGTCGAGTATTGTACAACTTTGGAAAGGTTGGGATTAGGACATCTTTCGACTGAAGTCTCAAAATCCCGAGCCTCTTTAATGGGGTTACGTGTTACAAACTCAGTGAAGGATTTTCCAAATGGAACGCCTGTTTTGGTATCCATTGATGTCACCAGGAAGAAGAAGCATAATCTGAAGATTGACGGAATCATACGCACGGTCATAACTCTTGGATGCAACAGGTAATCTTTTTTGTATAGAGTTGGTAGTGATTTCATTCGTGACTCTTATTAGTCGTTTTATTTAGGTTCTGAATGTCATGTTGATATGGAGGGAGTATGCTATAGGTGTTTATTTTAGGTACTTCTGGTTCAAGGACAGTGACATACTTCGTAGTGTGATTGTAGAGTTACATAGAATAGAGCTGTAATATGTAAAGATATTCACTAAGCATGTCTTGAGAAAGAACCTAAACAAAGTAATCCTACTTTTGTGATTTTAAAAGCGAGGAATTTATCAAGTAACATGTTAACACGATTGCTCTTAGTTACCACTATTACTAGAAGACAGAAGTGGAAAACACCCAAAATGGGTAGGTGGGTAATGGACTAATGGGTCAAAACGGGTAAGTTTGAAAACAGGTCGAGTTGGGTTGACCATGGACACTTTTTGAATGGTTTCCTAAGAAAGTATAAATTTTATTTTGTTGTTACCAGTTTGACACTATATATGAAACATAACCCGAGTCAACAATTGAAGTACTTGGGTCGAAATTGCCATTTTAAGTTATTGCCATAATCCTCTTCACATTTTAACTGTATTTCATACTCAGTATAAATTAGGTTGCATGAATTGATAATACCATCTTTAGGAATACACAAGTCACACGTCTAGGATTATAGGATACCAAAACGTATTCTTGATGCATATAATAGTGATTGAGGTGTTTGTATCCTTTTAAGGTGTGGTGGACTCGCTGCTGATTGCGTGTTCTCGAATTTCTCACTTGTACTATCTGAGGAACCCATAGAAGAGCCTGATATCATAAACATGGGAGTTATTTATGGTCAAAGTAAAGCCAATGGCACTGAAGAACAAGAAGATGATTTAGCGGACATTGACTTAGATGACTGGCTTTATTTTCCTCCTGAAGAGAAATCAATAGATATATCAAAGAATATAAGAGACATGGTGCATCTGGAAATAACTATCAACGGTCTATGTGATCCGATGTGCAAAGGTTTGTGTCTCAAATGTGGTCAAAATCTTAATACTAGTAGTTGTAAATGTAGTCAACAGAGCTCTAAGCCTAAAAGTTATGGGCCTCTTGGTGGTTTGAAAGAGAAAATGCAACAATAGGGAGCCCGTAGTTTCTTTTCAGGATTTAGATCTGTTTGTTTGTATTATTGACATATATGCGGGAACCCTTTAGTTCGCGTTTAGTTAGGACGTGTACCTGTTTTTGGAGATATAATCGGTTTCGGCTTATGGTCTCTTGTTCTAGAATTTTGTATGCGACCATTTCTATTAGTATGTAGCATGATCTTGATAGGTCGTATGTAACATATTCATGCATGATTCTGGCTAGGATAATCCGTTGGGTCTAATCTAGAAATTTTAAAATCTATAAATACGAAACCGAATATAGCAGTTTGGTTCTCATATTCTTGCTTTTATTAATTTAAACCAATCTTTGTCCCCGAATTGCAGCATTTATGGACACTTAGTTCTGTAAACATATGGCGAAAGATTAGATCTTATAGAAGCCAACTGGATTAATAAGCAGTTAGGTTTATATAATATATAAAAAATCTCTATATAAAGTAGATTTATTATAATTATATGGAACGGAAGATGCACACTACAAAGTTTAAGCATTATACACGCGTATAAGAAAACTTACAAAGCATCTTACAACACAGGAGGTACAGTAGTAAATGAGTTATTGAGTTGACTGCTGTAACATACAGCCAAATAACTTTTTTCTTCAGTTGAACCATTAATATATACCCAATCAAATCCACAACTACCAAGTTTTAGAGATTGGTCTAATAGTGCGCTGTAGATTGAACTATATATATGGCAGGGGCTTATGACTAATCAACTTGAGCATATGGAGTTTCGACCCACACATTCGCAGCTTCTTGAACCTCCTTCTCGGTCTTCTTACCTTTCTTGCTTTTGTAGTACACTGTCATAAAGTTCCCCCCAGCTTTATACTTTCTTCGACACTTTTCATAAAGCTTGCCATCAAACATCTTCCAGAAGTCTTTCTCACTTACTTCACTGACAGCATACTGTGTCTCAAACCCATGGTTCTTGATCAGCCACTGCTCCATTCGACTAACTGCACCAGACCCATCAGATACTTCACCTCTTAAAACCAATCCAGGTGAATAGTAGAGTCCAATATCCGTGTACATCTGGGCATTTGTAGTGTCACCCTGCCTGCACTGTTGCTCGAACCCTGCCTCAGTCTGTGTGGACAAACCCAAATTGCAACTTCCCTAAAAAAATACCGTTTTATTTCTCATAATTACATGCAAAGCATACCTCCATTTCACGATGTGCCCACTCTAAAGCATCCGAAACCTTGTGAAGAGGGACAAGCAAGTCTTGAAGGACATGCATGTCATGATAATAGTTTCGAATGGATTCGAATTGGGTGGCCTTAAGTATAGGAATTTTTGGTGGCATCATCCAACCAAGAAGAAACCGAAACCACCATTGATCAGAAAATGGAAGGATGAGCTTCATTTCCCAGAAGTAACTTGGAGTGTGTCTGTGATAATACTCACGAGCCGGTATGTACTCGACGAATTCACCTTTCTTTAAAGCCGTTTGCGCGTGCTGATAGAACCATGGCTTGAACCACCACCCGATGCTATTAACCTTGGTATGGTTCCTCTTTGCTTCTTCTTTAGAAACGTATTCTCCCGTCATGCAAACAGCTTCATTAGGATTGTAGATTATCGTTTCTACAAAATCCGGAACCTTCTTGTTGCTTTCACCCCCAAAATCATGTGTGAAATAATCGATATACCCCTTTGCGAGGTCAGTTATGTCACCTGTATATGTTAATTTCATGTATTCTTTGATAGCTATAAGTTTAATTTCAGCACAAGTAAGCAGACCCAATGTCCCTTGAGACCATGGGATAGCATAAAAAAGATCTGAATACTCGTTATCTTTTGTTGCACGAACCACCTGCCCATTGCCTAAAATCATCTCATAAGCGACAATAGTGTCAGAAAAAAGACCATACAAATGCGAGCTTCCTTCAAGTCCACTGCCATTGATTTGCCCACCAACCGTAAGATCATCAAGCTCAGGAACCACAGCGAGTGCAAGATTCATCAGGTCAGTGGCCCGCGTGATCTGAGCCATCTTTACTAAGGGCTCACATTTAGCGACCATTCTCACATGGTCTATTTCAAAAAAGCTGAAAGGTCTACTGGGAAATGCCGTGCTCGTTTGTAGTCAACATTACGCATGCCCACTGTTACCCATGGTTTCCGGGCAGTGCAGATTAGACCATCCTTCAATGGGTTTCTTTTCTTCAGCCTTATGATTGTTTTCACGACATTTTCATCATGTTCTCTCTGACGTTGCTTGTATGATCTTCGTTGGGATTTAAGCTCCCCGAGATAATCAAGGAAGTACAATGTAAGAAACATTGGGAGTACGATAAAGATTACTAAAACCCATCGGAACTGGACTAGATAATCTACCCACACCTTCTTCCTCTTAGTTCTTAGTAACGAAAGCATTTTAGTATATCAATGTTTCGTAACTATATGTTGTCATTGCCCATTGACAAAAAATGGATACGGTACATCCTTTTTCAGTTGAGTACATTTGGCTTTTTTGAGGGTATAGGGTAGGAGTAAGATCGGTCTACATTTTACCTCCTCTATAACTTGCCACGACGGGAGTGAGTATGTTGTTGTAATAAGTTCGATATCAGGAATGGGATCTTGTATTTTTAGATTTATTGAACTGGCTGTTTTTTTTAACGGCAATTTTTTCACACCTATACCACCTATCACACAATGTATCTAACACAAATGCATCTAGCGTTTTTAATTGCAAAGATACACGCACACCTATATATCCTGCACTTTTTTAATACAAAATTTGCGTTGGTACCATTCGCTACAAACAACTAATGGATATGAATATGAATATGAATATGAATATATGCTAGTGATTAGACATTACTTTTATGAGAGTAATAATGATATTCACATGCAGAACCAATTAATATGTACGTACTTGACTAGTTGCGAATAATGGCCAAACATTTCAATTAGTGCTAGCGGAAAACTCACTGAGAAAGGCCTAGTTAGGCGAACTCGAAGTTCATGTGAGCTGGTCCGAGTTCGATCACATATATAAATTGGATAAAAGGACAGATTGATAGCATCTGCATCTAGCACAATCGAAGTTGACATTTATCTAACATCACAAGTGACAAGACGATGAGTACGTGACCTTGCAAGTTGAGGAGATAAACAATTTGTGCATGCAAATAAACTATATACGTTTTCAATCTGTGTTATAAATGCTCAGAACATAATTAATTATTTAAGGAATATAAATATAAAAATGTTGTATTTGTCTAGAAGACACGTACATTTAGCTTGCGTGGATATATATACCTCTCTAAAAAGCCATTTGTATCTCCTTATAATTTTCAGTTTTCTTTTTAATTTTTTTTATAATTTTGTTTATATTATAAAACTGTGAAACAAAAAGTGCGGAACAAAAATTATAAAGTTTAACTAATCAAATGTATTAAATTGTCAAATATACGCAACAGAAACTCATAAAAAACTATGTTGCACTGTAAACTAAAAGAACAAAGAGAATGTTTTGTATTTTTTTTACCTTTTTGTGAGCCAGAGTACCAATAGTAGCACCTGTTTACTAATACTATACCCACTGCCATTTCATAATAAGATTTCTACTAGCTAAAACCTAATCCATAACTCAAAAACCCCAAAGATGTAAAATATGTATCTTTCTCGTAGCACTAGTAGTATTATTAAGATCATTGTCATACTCGTTCTTCTATCCAACTATTCGACACTTCAATATTAAGTACTATCTCCGTCTCATATTTATTGTTAAGTTTTGACTTTTTGAGTTTTTCTTTATTAACTTGGATCTTGAATATATATTTTTATTTGTGGTATTTAATATTTGATGCATAACATATGAATGGATTAAGTTTTAAATGTATTTTTCATCGGTATAATTTTCATGAAGTATTATATATATCACAAGAAAATATTTAAGGTCAAAGTTGATAAAGAAAGACTTCGAAAGTCAAAACTGCACAATAAATGTGGGACGGATGTAGCATATAAATAACCCATTTTTGCATGAAAATAAGCAAAAGTTAAATTAATTCCCCCCCCCCCCTTCGTGTGATATACAACCATATTATGTTGCCATTTACCGTAATTACAATTTGGACATTTATTTTTTTTCACACCAACATACTTTTTATCTCATCTACTCATGTATCATTCTTCAATCACAAGTTGCTTTTAAGGATGCAAGTAGAAATATTATGGTTATCGATCAAGTTTTTTATACTCAAGTTGGTCAAGAGTTAAAGAAGAGTAACTAGTTGTGTTCAATTTGTTCTTTCCCATCATGTCAACAGCTGATGCGGCTTTCTGTATGTATTTAATTCATCGGCCTTTCCTGTATTTGTAATCGTTCATACCTTATCTAATGCGGTTATTATCGTAATTCTAAAATCCTTATGGCATGATAGTATTTACTGTGTATTTCCCAGACGGCGTTCTCTGTATGTGTTATGGTGGGTCCGACAAACACAGACACCCCTTGTAAGGGAGTTTGATCTTTGACTACTTCTAGTATTCTTTTGCTCGTTAGTTATTGGAATTAGCATTCATGTGGTATTGGTTAACGTGTAGTGTCGACATACGTAGAGGTTGCTTACTTTAGCAGCTCGAAGGGTTTCGATTTCGCACAATATTTATACACGTACGTATATTCAAGAAGTTGCGGTTCTTCACATAGTTGCGGTTCTTCAAAGATATAAAATATGTTTCTTTCTCGTAGCACTAGTAGTATTATTAAGATCATTGTCATACTCGTTCTTCTATCCAACTATTCGACACTTCAATATTAAGGACTATCTCCGTCTCATATTTATTGTTCAGTTTTGACTTTTTGAGTTTTTCTTTATTAACTTTGATCTTGAATATATATTTTTATTTGTGCAATTTAATATTTTTTTTTAGAATCGTCAAAGATATCTGGTATATATACCGATCGAGAATAATAGCAATATTAACTCATAGCTTGTTCAACAAATCAATCATCAAACCAACTATTTACATGATTTTTTTTGAACGGCGAAATTTTATTAACTAGCAAGGAGCTAGAAAAAGAGAAACATTACAAAGAAATTAAATGAGGATTTTTTAGCCAAGCCTCCCAAGTTATCGCCCATTTACATCTATTTTTACACCAAAGATAAGACAACGAAACAATGTCATCAAAGATCATCGAACGAACGGGAGGTTTATCATCGAAGAGCAAACGGTTCCGAAACACCCATATGGACCACCAAGCCACAGAAAAAACACCTTCCAAGATCTTCTTGTTGTTAGGAGCAATCTTGATAGAAGAGAACCAACCGTCCCAAGTGTGAAAAGAAGACCCAGAACTTGCCATCAATATCCCACCGATCTACAAATTACGCCGCCAACGGAATGACAAGAATCACATGCAAAGAAAGAATATGATGAGCAACTGTCTTCAACTAAAACCCAATCGGCAAATCGGATAGACTCCATGACGACTCCTCTTCGCATAAGATTCACCCTAGTTGGAAGACAATCACGCCGAGCTCTCCACACAAAAATATTAATTTTAAGTTTTAAATGTATTTTTCATCGGTATAATTTTCATGAAGTATTGTATATATCACAAGAAAATATTTAAGGTGAAAGTTGATAAAGAAAGACTCCGAAAGTCAAAACTGGACAATAAATATGGGACGAATGTAGCATATAAATAACCCATTTTTAAATGAAAATAAGCAAAAGTTAAATTAATTCGTGTGATAACAACCATTTACCATTTACATTGATTAATGGACATTTATTTTTTCACACCAACATACTTTTTATCTCATATACTCATGTATCATTCTTTAATCACAAGTTGCTTTTAAGGATGCAAGTAGAAATATTATGGTTATCGATCAAGTTTTTTTTACTCAAGTTGGTCAAGAGTTAAAGAAGAGTAACTAGTTGTGTTCAATTTGTTCTTTCCCATCATGTCAACAACTGAAGGTCTGGCTATGTTGTATTCAATACGGACTTAGTGTATGGTTGTAATTCGTATCATCTTATCTAGCGTTTATTATCTGTATTCTAAAATCCTTATGGCAACGATAGTTTAATGTTGAATTCGTCGCTTCTGTAATGTTAAAGTTTCGACAAACACAGACTCCCCTTGTAAGGAGAGTTTGATCTTTGACTACTTCTAGTATTATTTTGCTCGTTGGTTCTTGGAATTAGCATTCAGGTGGTATTGGTTAACGTGTAGTGTCCATATACGTAGATGTTGCTTACTTTAGCAACTCGAAGGGTTTCGATTTCGCACAGTATTTATACACGTACGTATATTCAAGAAGCCGCGGTTCTTCACATCAAGGCTGTCAAACTCGCGAGTTTACATGTAAGATCGTACGATCTTACGTGTCCACCTGATAAAATCGTGTATGATCGGTGTAGGAAACGAAAGTAAGATTCGTATACTCACTCAGCCCATCCAAAAAAAATCGTAAGATCGCGTGTCGAATACGAGTTAACCAAATAACCAAGTTACTAATTTTATTGACTTACAAACAGTACTAGTTCCATTACTTTTTTTTAGATAGCCCAAAAAAGAACAATACGAGTCCCGCTGATCTCATAACAAGTATTGATGACGATTCATTCCAAGATTTTCTAAACGATAAACCTAATTATCTCTACTTTTCCCCAAATTGAAATACATGAAACAAATTAGGGTTTCTTCTTCACATTTCTAGTTACCTTAAGCAAAAAAATTCTTACACGTAATTGTTGTTTTTTTTTCTTTTAACCTTTCATAGTTTTACCTAATAACCATAAAGTTTTAATTCCAATATCTTAATAGTAGTGATACTAGTGAATACTTTGTTTGAGACGTTTTATTACGCATGTTACATAATTTTTTATTCCGCTAAAATCGTTAAGTTACGATTGAGAACTTGACTTTTTGTGTTTACTTTACGTTGATATTTTTAATTTGACTTTGACATTTTCAAGAGGATATAATATAAATTTATAGTTTTTGAATGATAAGCAGAAATCAAAATAGTTTGACATCTGAATCCGTTGCTTACAGAACGAAGATAAATTGGTAGGATCTAGCGATCTCTTATCCGATCTTACGATCTCGATCTTGCAAAGACAAAAACGATCCCAGGTGGGATCGCGATCTTGACAGCCTTGCTTCACATAGTTGCGGTTCTTCAAAGATATAAAATATGTATCTTTCTCGTAGCACTAGTAGTATTATTAAGATCATTGTCATACTCGTTCTTCTATCAAACTATTCGACACTTCAATATCAAAGTACTAATCTCCTCTCATATTTATTGTTCAGGTTTTGATTTTTTAAGTCTATCCTTTTATTAACTTGATCTTGAATATATCTATTTATTTGTGCTATTTAACAATTTGATGCATAATATATAATGAAATACGTTTAAATGTATTTTTCATATCGGTATAATTTTCCATGAAATTTATAAATCACAAGAAAATATTTAAGGTCAAATTTTTTAAAGTAAGACTCGAAAGTCAATAACTGCAACCAATAAAAATAGGACTGATTTAGCATATACATTAACCCAATTTTGCATTGAAAATAAGCAAAAGTTAATTAATTCTGTGTGATAATAACCATTTACCATTACATTGATCATAGACATTTATTTTTTCACACCAACATACTATTTATCTCATCTACTCATGTATTATTCTTCAATCACAAGTTGCTTTTAAGGATGCAAGTAGAAATATTATGGTTATCGATCATTGTTTTTATACTCAAGTGGTCAAGAGTTAAAAGAAGAGTAACTAGTTGTGTTCATTGTTCTTCCCATCATGTCAGCAGTTTTGATAGCGGGCTTTTCTGTATGCTTTGTATTCTCGCTTTCTGTATGTTGTATTCGTTCATCTTATCTATGCGGTTATTATCGTATTCTAAAATCCTTATGGCATGATAGTTTAATGTTGTATTCGTCGGCTTTCTGTATGTTTAATGTGGTCGACAAACACAGACACCCCTTGTAAGGGAGTTTGATCTTTGACTACTTCTAGTATTCTTTTGCTCGTTGGTTCTTGGAATTAGCATTCAGGTGGTATTGGTTAACGTGTAGTGTCGACATATGTAGAGGTTGCTTACTTTAGCAACTCGAAGGGTTTCGATTTCGCACAATATTTATACACGTACGTATATTCAAGAAGCTGCGGTTCTTCACATAGTTGCGGTTCTTCAAAGATATAAAATATGTATCTTTCTCGTAGCACTAGTAGTATTATTAAGATCATTGTCATACTCGTTCTTCTATCAAACTATTCGACACTTCAATATTAAGTACTATCTCCGTCTCATATTTATTGTTCAGTTTTGATTTTTTAAGTTTTTCTTTATTAACTTTGATCTTGAATATATATTTTTATTTGTGCTATTTAATATTTGATGCATAATATATGAATGAAATAAGTTTTAAATGTATTTTTCATCGGTATAATTTTCATGAAAATTATATATATCACAAGAAAATATTTAAGGTCAAAGTTGTTAAAGAAAGATTTCGAAAGTCAAAACTGCACAACAAATATGGGACGGATGTAGCATATAAATAACCCATTTTAGCATGAAAATAAGCAAAAGTTAAATTAATTCGTGTGATAACAACTATTTACCATTTACATTGATCAATGGACATTTATTTTTTCACACCAACATACTTTTTATCTCATCTACTCATGTATCATTCTTCAATCACAAGTTGCTTTAAAGGATGCAAGTAGAAATATTATGGTTATCGATCAAGTTTTTTATACTCAAGTTGGTCAAGAGTTAAAGAAGAGTAACTAGTTGTGTTCAATTTGTTCTTTCCCATCATGTCGACAGTTGATGCGGCTTTCTGTATGTTGTATTCATCGGCTTTCTGTATGTTGTATTCGTTCATCTTATCTATGCTGTTATTATCGTATTCTAAAATCCTTATGGCATGATAGTTTAATGTTGTATTCGTCGGCTTTCTGTATGTTTAATGTGGTCGACAAACACAGACACTCCTTGTAAGGGAGTTTGATCTTTGACTACTTCTAGTATTCTTTTGCTCGTTGGTTCTTGGAATTAGCATTCAGGTGGTATTGGTTAACGTGTAGTGTCGACATATGTAGAGGTTGCTTACTTTAGCAACTCGAAGGGTTTCGATTTCGCACAATATTTATACACGTACGTATATTCAAGAAGCTGCAGTTCTTCACATCGCTTGATTGCTATTCGGTTATAAAATATGTATCTTTCTCGTAGCACTAGTAGTATTATTAAGATCATTGTCATACTCGTTCTTCTATCCAACTATTTGACACTTCAATATTAAGTACTATCTCCGTCTCATATTTATTGTTCAGTTTTGACTTTTTGAGTTTTTCTTTATTAACTTGGATCTTGAATATATATTTTTATTTGTGGTATTTAATATTTGATGCATAACATATGAATGGATTAAGTTTTAAATGTATTTTTCATCGGTATAATTTTCATGAAGTATTATATATATCACAAGAAAATATTTAAGGTCAAAGTTGATAAAGAAAGACTTCGAAAGTCAAAACTGAACAATAAATATGAGATGTAGCATATAAATAACCCATTTTTGCATGAAAATAAGCAAAAGTTAAATTAATTCGTGTGATAACAACCATTTGCCATTTACATTAATCAATGGACATTTATTTTTTCACACCAACATACTTTTTATCTCATCTACTCATATATCATTCTTCAATCACAAGTTGCTTTTAAGGATGCAAGTAGAAATATTATGGTTATCGATCAAGTTTTTTATACTCAAGTTGGTCAAGAGTTAAAGAAGAGTAACTAGTTGTGTTCAATTTGTTCTTTCCCATCATGTCAACAGCTGATGCGGCTATGTTGTATTCATCGGCTTTGTGTATGTTGTATTCGTTCATCTTATCTATGCGGTTATTATCGTATTCTAAAATCCTTATGGCACGATAGTTTAATGTTGTATTCGTCGGCTTTCTGTATGTTTAATGTGGTCGACAAACACAGACACCCCTTGTAAGGGAGTTTGATCTTTGACTACTTCTAGTATTCTTTTGCTCGTTGGTTCTTGGAATTAGCATTCAGGTGGTATTGGTTAACGTGTAGTGTCGATATACGTAGAGGTTGCTTACTTTAGCAACTCGAAGGGTTTCGATTTCGCACAATATTTATACACGTACGTATATTCAAGAAGCTGCGGTTCTTCACATAGTTGCGGTTCTTCAAAGATATAAAATATGTATCTTTCTCGTAGCACTAGTAGTATTATTAAGATCATTGTCATACTCGTTCTTCTATCCAACTATTCGACACTTCAATATTAAGTACTATCTCCGTCTCATATTTATTGTTCAGTTTTGACTTTTTGAGTTTTTCTTTATTAACTTTGATCTTGAATATATATTTTTATTTGTGCTATTTAATATTTGATGCATAATATATGAATGTATTAAGTTTTAAATGTATTTTTCATCGGTATAATTTTCATGAAGTATTGTATATATCACAAGAAAATATTTAAGGTCAAAGTTGATAAAGAAAGACTCCGAAAGTCAAAACTGGACAATAAATATGGGACGGATGTAGCATATAAATAACCCATTTTTGCATGAAAATAAGCAAAAGTTAAATTAATTCGTGTGATAACAACCATTTACCATTTACATTGATCAATGGACATTTATTTTTTCACACCAACATACTTTTTATCTCATATACTCATGTATCATTCTTCAATCACAAGTTGCTTTTAAGGATGCAAGTAGAAATATTATGGTTATCGATCAAGTTTTTTATACTCAAGTTGGTCAAGAGTTAAAGAAGAGTAACTAGTTGTGTTCAATTTGTTCTTTCCCATCATGTCAACAGCTGATGCGGCTTTCTGTATGTTGTATTCATCGGCTTTCTGTATGTTGTATTCGTTCATCTTATCTATGCGGTTATTATCGTATTCTAAAATCCTTATGGCACGATAGTTTAATGTTGTATTCGTCGGCTTTCTGTATGTTTAATGTGGTCGACAAACACAGACACCCCTTGTAAGGGAGTTTGATCTTTGACTACTTCTAGTATTCTTTTGCTCGTTGGTTCTTGGAATTAGCATTCAGGTGGTATTGGTTAACGTGTAGTGTCGATATACGTAGAGGTTTCTTACTTTAGCAACTCGAAGGGTTTCGATTTCGCACAGTATTTATACACGTACGTATATTCAAGAAGCTGCGGTTCTTCACATAGCTTGATTGCTATTCGGTGTGTTTTTCTTTTATGTTTTTATGTTAATTGTAGTTGCTATATGTGTTTAATTTTCGCTGCGTAGCTCGTGGAATATTATGTGTAACGAGGCATTCAGACCCGTGCGATGCACATGTCTTCGTCTTTTTGCTTATGTCTAAAACTCAACTTTTTTAGACAAAAAAACGATGAGTTTGTCAATTAATGAGCATTGCAAAGACCAATCTACTAAACATGTGGGTCGGTTTTGTTCACTTGTTAAAATAGATAATAGCTCCCCAAGTTAAGCCGACAACGCTTATTTGATTGTTATATTAAAACCAACATACTAAATCCATATAATCTACAAATAATAGTTGACTTATTTCTAATAAGTCACATCAAATATTGTACTACTTGAGAACATGATTTCGTCATTACAATTCAATGTTTCATACAATGTTATTCATTTACCTTCTACTTCAAATAAAATTTTATAAACCTAGTCACAAAGAAATATCTTAAACATATGAATAACTAATACTATATACATAACATGATTATTAGTTATTCATTTCTTAACCCTTTACTAAAAAATGATTATTAGTTATTCACAAAACTTTATAGTTGAGGGAAACATAAAATAAAAAAAGGAATCTCAATCACCCTTAGACCTTAGGTGCCATTTATATGGCATATGCCGTATCAATATTCACCACGTATACTCTCGAAATCCCATGCTTACATTTCCATCATGGTTTGGCAATGAAATCAATGTTCTGTGTAGGACTATCATTTAGGCCACATTCCAACGTTTATATAGCATATGGATATCCAAAAGAATTGGCATATTGATAGAAATTTACATTTAATAGCATTATTTCTATGAAGGACTACTTCACCCACATGAGATGCATGATCATGTTACCGTTCTCTTCTTATTCTTCATGTTTTGTAGGAGCTCCTTTTGCAACCTTAGTGTAAATATATGCAGCATATTAATGACATATTGCCTTTCTTTATTATATTTTATTTAGAGTCTTTAGCCATTTATGACTGGAATTCTAAACAATTTGTGTTTCATGTACGTTTCGCCTCTGTTATAAGGCTTGAACACTTAGATTCCCTCTAACACTCATTGTATCCTATACTACTATATTGACTGAAAGAGAAGGTATGTCTATGAGACCATGACTAGAGTCTAGACTAAAAATAGAACATTTCACCTTTAAATAGAAGATAAAATACATGAATGTATATCACACCACAGAGGTTACAAAATATAGAAAAAGCAAACTGTCATGTGAGGAATCGATGAACAATCAAGGACTTACCAGTGTGTACGTAATGAAATTGAATGCATTTGTTATATATAATTCTCTTTGTTCAAAGTTATACTAAAAATATTCCCATTATACTCCAACGTAACTGTTGTTTTTGAATTTAAATCCATTCACTTTGCTGAAAACTTGCACATGTGTCTGCAACTCTATCATATTCATCAAGTTATGATATGAATTTATCTTGATTTAACAAACCTTAAAAAATAGTGCTAGCAACTCTTTTTGACACCCTGCATATCCATTGGTGAATTGGTTATGCTAGTGACGGATCTCATTGTTTGTGAACTCAACTGTAGGCTAGGAGGACATGCACCATCTTTATTTCCAAAGCTCATTGGAGGGTGAATGGTGCCAGAAGTTAACTGTGGACGCATTGGAGTTCGCTGGCTCATTTGCTGGGGGCTAACATGTTGTTGTTGTGGTATTCCCATCGATGGTGAACCAACCTGCTGCTGAGGCGGCAAAAGAACTGCCTGTAGTGGGGAAGTTGTGATATAGGCATGGAGTATTATAATTTATAATTCGTATAAGAACTTCACTTGGGTTTCTCGCCATTAATAAGTCATGAGTTACATATCGACTTATGTAATTAATTCGAGAAAATGAGAAGATGCTCTTTTATTGCTATCATTACATATTTACGTATGCTATTTATTCATTTGTAGGAGCTCCTTTTGCAACCTTAGTGTAAATATATGCAGCATATTAATGACATGTTGCCTTTCTTTATTACTGAGTATATTTTATTTAGAGTCTTTAGCCATTTATGACTGGAATTCTAAACAATTTGTGTTTCATGTACGTTTCGCCTCTGTTATAAGGCTTGAACACTTAGATTCCCTCTAACACTCATTGTATCCTATACTACTATATTGACTGAAAGAGAAGGTATGTCTATGAGACCATGACTAGAGTCTAGACTAAAAATAGAACATTTCACCTTCAAATAGAAGATAAAATACATGAATGTATATCACACCACAGAGGTTACAAAATATAGAAAAAGCAAACTGTCATGTGAGGAATCGATGAACAATCAAGGACTTACCAGTGTGTACGTAATGAAATTGAATGCATTTGTTATATAAATTCATCATTTTTCAAAGTTATACTAAAAATATACCCATTATACTCCAACGAAACTGTTGTTTTGAATTTAAATCCCATCCACTTTTGCTGAAAAACTTGCAGCATGTGTCGCAACCAGATCCATATTCACAGTTATGATATGAAATTAATCTTGATTTCACCAAACCTTAGAAAATAGTGCGAGCAACTCTTTGACACCTTTCCATATCCATTGTGAATTGGTTATGCTAGTGACGATCTCATTTTTTGTGAACTCAATTGTAGGCAATGAAGGACAGCACCATCTTTATTCCAAAGCCATGGAGGGTGAATGGTGCCAGAAGTATAACAGTGGACGCATTGGATTTCGCTGGGCTCATATGCTGAGGCTAACAAGTTATTGTTTGTGGTATTCCCCATCTATGGTTGAACCAACCTGCTGCTTGAGGCGGAAAAAAGAACTGCATGTATGGGGAAGTTCACTACAAGAAATACTAGAACAGTGACGAACTTTTTCCCCGGCGACATATTTGTTCGCTGGGAAAATGCACTAAACGACAAAAATAGATCCTACGTGGCCACAATTATCGTAGAAAATTTAAGTCAAAGTATTCCTGAACTTTTCCCCTCATCATGTCTCCGGGGATAAGGTCGTTAAAATTTGACCAAATATTTCTACGTAAAACGTGGCGGGAAATTTTCCCTCTTACTTTACCCCGGCACATGTCGCTGGGGATTTATTTGTTTATTTTAAAAAAGATAATTTGTGTTAATTACGTTTGCTGTTGGCTTGGACAAACATATAAAAATGATGTTTCCCCGCGACATTTCTCCGGGGAAAGTATATTAAAAATTATAAAGTATTATTAACATATCACAAATAGTAATCAAAATAAAAAAAAAGGGTTTCCCCGGCACATGTCGCCGGGAAAGTGTTATTTAATTTTTTTAGAGTTTTAATTAATATATCCCAAAACAAACAAAACTCACAAAAACTATATTTTCTTACTAAAATTTTATTTAATATATCAAAACTAATTATTAAAAAACTAGAGTTTTTAATAAATTAATATTTAACAAAAATAGATTAATTAAAATTAATTAATATAAAATAAATTAAACTACGTTTTTTGGATTTGTTTCGTCCGATATCCGTATATTTTAAACCAAAAAAATATATATATGTTATAAGGTGATATCGTAATACATAAACACATTCATATCGATTTAATACATCAACACATTCAAATCATAAAAAAGTTTAAACAAAGTCTTCACATACAATAAATTAAAAAACATACGACTTACATTGCAAATGACAAACCTACTGGAAATCAATAACGAATTAAATTGCCATGACAAACTACTGTCGCAAATCAAGTTTTTCCATTTATTGAGTAACTTCGGAAATAGTGCAGCCGAATTAACTAGTATGTTGTTCCGGTGCATATGCATTTCCATTGTTGCCATTGGTAACACTTATCTATTCCACGCAAGTGCTTGCATTTTGAGCACTATCAATTTCTTGAAGATCCTCAGAGAAAGTTTTTGTGGTGTAGGTGTGTGAAGTCCAGAAGAATAGCTTGGAGGCGTTGAAGGTCCTGAAGAATAACTTGGAGGTGTTGAATGTCCTGCAGAGTAACTTGGAGCTCCAGGAGAACTCGTCAATTCACGAAGTCGGGTCTCTTTCCATAAAAAAAATCCACATCCAAAATGCTTCGGAGGCTGTTAAATAGTAAAGAAATCAATTCTTTTAACAATATATATTGCACAAATAAAAAACATGTGATTGTTCACCTTTGATTTTGGACATGCATAATATAGTTTACCGTAACTCTCAGGTTTATACGATTGTCGGAGAACTACATCTCCTTCTGCACACCTACAGACCAAAAAGCTTCATTACGACCGATGTAAACCATCTTTTTGTGGTTGTGATGAGTTAAGAGTGTGTTATATGTTTGTTTTTTGATAGTATCTGCTTTTATGTGTAAAAGATTATTTGGCGAGGTATTTGGCGGGGAGTATTTTGGGCGGAAGTAATGGCTGGAGGTATTTGGCGGGAGTTTTTGGCAGGAGTATTTGGCGGGGGTATTTGGCGGGAGTATTTGGCGGGAGTTTTTGGCAGGAGTATTTGAACGTCTAATGTATAACCCTAACATCTCGACTCATCCGTTGAACCTCTAATGTATAACCCTAACATATCGTCGCCTCCGTTGAACCTCTAATGTATAACCCTAACATATCGACTCGTCCGTTGAACGTCTAATGTATAACCATACCATATCGACTCGTCCGTTGAACGTCTAATGTACAACCATAACATATCGACTCGTCCGTTAAACGTCTAATGTATAACCATATCATATCGACTCGTACGTTGAACGTCTAATGTATAACCATACCATCTTGACTCGTCCGTTGAACGTCTAATGTATAACCCTAACATCTCGACTCGTCCGTTGAACGTCTAATGTATAACCATACCATATCGACTCGTCCGTTGAACGTCTAATGTACAACCATAACATATCGACTCGTCCGTTGAACGTCTAATGTATAACCATACCATATCGACTCGTCCGTTGAACGTCTAATGTACAACCATAACATATCGACTCGTCCGTTGAACGTCTAATGTATAACCATACCATATCGACTCGTCCGTTGAACGTCTAATGTATAACCATACCATATCGACTCGTCCGTTGAACGTCTAATGTACAACCATAACATATCGACTCGTCCGTTGAACGTCTAATGTATAACCATACCATATCGACTCGTCCGTTGAACGTCTAATGTATAACCATACCATATCGACTCGTCCGTTGAACGTCTAATGTATAACCCTAACATCTCGACTCGTCCGTTGAACGTCTAATGTATAACCATACCATATCGACTCGTCCGTTGAACGTCTAATGTACAACCATAACATATCGACTCGTCCGTTGAACGTCTAATGTATAACCATACCATATCGACTCGTCCGTTGAACGTCTAATGTACAACCATAACATATCGACTCGTCCGTTAAACGTCTAATGTATAACCATATCATATCGACTCGTACGTTGAACGTCTAATGTATAACCATAATACATCTTGACTCATCCATTAAACGTCAAATGTTATCACCCTAACATCTCGACCGTCCTTTGAACGTCTAATGTATAACCATACCATATCGACTCGTAGCGTTGAAACGACTAATGACCAACCAAAACATATTCGACTCGTTCGTAGAACTACATAATGTATTACCAAACATATCGACTCGTCCGTTGAAACGTCAAATATATAACCATACCATATCGACCCGTCCGTTGAACGACTAATGTAAAAACATAACATATCGACTCGGCCGTTGAACCTCAAATGTATAACCATACCACTCGACTCGCCGTATGAACGTCTAAATGTATAACCCTAAACATCTCGACACGTCGTTGAACGTCTAATGTATAACCAAACTATATCGACTCGTCCGTTGAACCTCTAAGTGTATAACCCTAACATCAATCGACTCGTCCCGTTGACTCAAATAACGTAAAAACCCGAAACATTCGACTCACGTCCCGTTGAACGTCTAATGTAAACCATACCATCTCGACTCGTTCCGTTGAACGTCTATTGTACAACCATACCAATCGCCTCGTCCGTTTGACGTCTAACGTACAACCCTAATATACCGCCGGGGATCTAACTAATTATTAAAATAGTCAATTTTCGAATTAGAATTAATATACGAAACCGAGAACCGGCCCGACCCGCCAAAAAAACCAATTTTAAATTTTTTATAAAAAGGTATATATTTATAAAAATATTATTATAAAATTTATACACAATAATATAAATAACAAAAAAAAAGTTATTTTTTTTATTTTTGATTATTCCCCGGGACGACATGTCAGCCGGGGGATAAGTAATATATAAAAAATCGTTTCGAATTAATAATGAATAAAACGAACCGAGGAACCGGAACCGACCCAGGCCGAAACGAACCAAATTATATTTTTTTATAAAAAATCAATTAGATATAATTATATCAACCGAGGAACCGACCGACCCCGGAGCCGAAACTAAACCAATTTATATTTTTTATAAAAAGGTAATATTTATAAAAATATTATTATATAATTTTACAGTCAAAAAAAATAATATAAATAACAAAAACAAAGTTATTTTTTATTTTTATGATTCCCATCCCCGGCGACATGTACTGGGGGCTGCTCACACACACGGCTAATCACGTAGTACAAAATCGTTATTCGAATTATAATTAATAACGAGCTCAGCGGAGTGGAACCGAGACGGGTTCGATGAAGATGCCCGGCGCGAACTACACCTAGTATGATTATAGTTTTTATACAAAATCGTACTAGGTGGAGTTAAGATAATAATAATATAGAGGGGCGTCAATCGAGGAACCCGGACCGACCCCCCCGGCCCGAGAAACGAACCAATTTATATTTTTTATAAAAAGGTATATATTTTATAAAAATATTATTATATATTTTATAAAAAAATTATATAAATAACAAAAAAAAAGTTTTTTTTTTATTTTTGATGATTCCCCGGCGACATGTCGCCGGGGATAAGTAATTATAAAAAATCGTTTCGAATTATAATTAATATACCTAACCGGGAACCCGACCGAACACCGGCCAAAACGAACCAATTTATATTTTTTATAAAAAGTTATATGTTTTATAAAAAAGTTATTATATATTTTATAAAAAAGTTAATAAAATATACTAAAAAAGTTATTTATTATTTAATTTTAAGGTTTCCCCGGCGACATGTCGCCGGGGATAATAACCCACCAAAATTTTCGTTACCCCGCCAAATACGCTAAACGACAAAAATAAATGTTTCCCCAGCGACATGTCGCTGGGGAATGTCGCCGGGGAAAACAATTATTGATATTGTAGATCTGTTGCATCTCTTCAGTATAACAAAAACGAAAAAACTTATATCTTCTTCTTGGCGATTTTTGCAGCGCCGAACCACCTCAAAATCTACCATCACAAACAATTCGAGCACCACCACCACCTCCATCACCACCACCACCTCCTTCACCACCCCCACCGGCGGTTACACGAGCAGCCGAGTTAAGTGGTTCGACAAGATTATTGGTTAAACAAGATTATTATCTTTGTAAGAAGTTGTTAATTATAAAATTTTGTTAAGTAAATTTTTTTTTTGGTTTTGGCAGCTTGTACCGAGTTGACAGCCGAGCCGAGTTGACAGCCGAGCCGAGTTGACAGCCGAGTTGACAGCCGAGTTGACAGCCGAGTTGAATCCACATCCAAGGTATGTTATAATTTTTTTTTCTCATTTTGGTATCCCGGGTGACATGTCGCCGGGGAATGTGTCGCCGGGGAATGTTTATTGTTTAAATATTGTTAGTTTATAGTTAATTATTAGTTGAATTGGGTTGAAATTATGTATGTTTCGTGTTTATATAACGGAATAGTGGATATTATTGTTGTGGAGAGTGAAATATTAATATAAGCCGTTTGGTTAATGAAAGTTTGATAATTTAATAAGTTATATTGATAAAACTATTGTTGATATAAGCCTTTGTTTACTTTTGAGTTATTACTCCTAGGGTGGTTATTATACGATAAAACTTTGTGAAAAAGCCGTTTGTTTACTCCGGGGTGTTTTATTAATACAATCAGCTCATATATGCCGAATTAAGTTGAAATAGCTGCTTTAAACAGCTGAACCAAGAATAAGCATGTTTTAAAGAGAACAGCTTATTTAAAAAAGTTGTTTAAAAACACTTATTTGATTTAAATGAATGTTTTTATAAGGTATAAATGGATATGCTTTGGTATTTTGTTTTATTGAAACCCATTAGGAAATGTTTTAGAATTTTAGTGATTAATTTCGAAAATCCCCGTCAGAAATTAAATTCATCCTATAGAAAAAACCCGTCCGAAAATAATTTATTTAGAAATTAATTTCGGAAAGTCCCCCACCATTTTGGACTGCTTATTGAATGTTTTTTCTCATTAGGATAAGAATGCGTATAATTTGTTTTACTATTTGAGATGATTTCGACAGTGTTTTCTTCTTTACTCCTACGAATATGTACTTTAAATAAACACATATTTGGGGAGTAAGAAGGGGAAAATGCTGCCGAAATTTTCTCAAAAAGTAAATCGGTTATACGCATCATATATGAGACAGAACATTCAAAGAGTGGGTAGATTGCCTTCCATATTGCACTAGGTAACAAACATCTTGAAATCCTCGTTTGAATGTGTTAATTAAGTTTTGCAAATAATGAACTAATGTATCGTTAAAACGCAGTATGGATCGATGATATGACTTGGACACTTTACAGCGTCATGAACCATTTATTAATATCGTCTTTCAAAAATTCGTCGATCATTGCAAGCCGTTAGTGAATAGTGCCGGGAAAATAAAATGACCATGCAAGTCTTGTCGAAATATAGTATGGGTACACATCAAACACCTTTCAGACCACATTATGAGACAAGGGTGGGACCCACGTTATAAATAGGGGTGGAACACGTGAACCGACCCACCTACGCCACCGGCCATTAATAGATAACACAAGACACCTCTGATGAGTGACATGACAAGCGTTACTTATTATCTAGCTATATTCCTCCCGAATAATGAACACAATGAACCAACTCCAAGTAGAATTGGTGAGACAAGTACCGAAACCGACTCATGCTACACGAACGAGTTTGAAGAGTTATATGCCAGTGCCAGACGCGAGCTGTACCCCCGGTTGTGACTAAGTTGACTCGATTATACTTTTATGGCAAAGTTAACCTATTTTAAAGGCTAAAAGGAGATTGACTGATTCTATATCCAATGAAATGATTAAGTTTTTTTCCCAAAATGTATTTTTCCCATCATTAAGGATTCAAGCTCCCGACCTCATAATATGCAATAAAGAAGACATTTAAAACGATCGGGTTAGGGTACGAGTCGATACATGCTTGTGAAACCCGATTGCTTTGCTTATTATCGGGGAGAACAATTCCAAAGAATTGGATTTCCTGTCCGGTGTGTAATACGAGTAATGGAATAGACAGTAACACGCCGGGGAAAAAGTTCCTAAGAAAGGTGTGGCGCTACTTTCCGATCATCATCCTAGACTACAATACGTTTGTACAAGTCTAGTCACACTTCAGCAATGGATATGATTTGGCATGCTCCAGGAAAGTTGTACAGAGCCTCAGGTAAGATGCAACACCCGTTGATGGTGGAGCAAGGAAGAAATTTAGACACCCATAAGAATCCAGATTTTTGCAAAAGAACCAAGAAATGTTCGATTAGGGTTGGCTGCTGATGGTTTCAATCCGTTTGAGGCAACCATAGTTCAGGCCTACAGCATTGTGGCCGTGATATTAGACAACATACAATCTTCCTCCGTGGTATGTATGAAAAGATTTCTTTTATGCTGACGTTGTTAATATCCTGGCCCTAAATCCCCGGGCCAGACAAATGATGTTTCTTGAGGCCTTTGATTGAGGAACCTGAAAGGTTTTTATGGGACCGGAAAGGTGTCGCGACTATAGACTTGCTTCAGGCCCAGAAGTTCAATATTAGAGCAAGATGTTTTAATGTACATCAATGATTTTCCTGCTCGAAAGTAGTTTTGTCTGGGTTGAGTGGGCAATGTTACAAAGGCCTGCCCTACATGTAATGAAGACACTCCCCTCTGTTCGTAGTGTTATAAGCAAAACAGCTTTATGTGGAGGGCCACAGAAGGAGTCTTAAAAAAGCCCCATAAATGGAGGCGTTCACTAACGTTCAATGCCAAACCGATAACACATATCCTCCTAAAGAATTTGGCCGGGATGTAATCCTGGCTCAACTTGATAGATTGCCAACGCGTGTGAAGGGTAAACATCCGAGTCATGGGTGGTAAGAAAAACGCAATGTTTCATGTCGAACTTAACTGGACTAAACGTCTATTTTGTACGAGCCTTGAGTATTGGTCTTTATCTTTCACTATGATGACACAATTTAGAACATCATCATATCGAAAAAAAATAATGTTGAGGCCATCTTGAACCACTTTGTTAATTGAATGAATAAATCTAAAGACACCAGCCAAAGCAAGACAAGACTTGCAAATGTTGGGCATTCGAAAGTGCTTGTGGCTCAGGCCAAACCAAAACGGGAAGTGCTGAAGCCTCAGGCTGCTTATTTCTTTCCAACACCAGAGAAACCGAAAAAAAGTTTTGTCCGTAACATAAAATGAGTTTAAACTACCAGATGGGTTCGGATCATGCCCTTCAACACAAAGTGACCGATATGCTACCATATAACGGGCCTGAATCTCATGACTGTCATATTATGATGCAACGTTATACTTCCTTACGGACTTCAAATTATCTTGCCCGATAAATTGCAAAACCAATAATCGATCTAGTTTTCCTTGTTTAAGCAAATCTGCTTCTGCAACTTTGATGGAGGATAACAGTTGTAAAAGATCAGATCCAAGGTGGTCCGAATATTCTGTGCAGCTTTGAGCTCATAACCTCCTGCTTCTTTGACATTATTGTTCACTAGGTTATCCATTTACCTATATAGGCTCATGAAAGGCGGCCTAATTCGCCCCCGTGGATTATCCCATTTGAAAGATTACATGAAGAAGCTAAAAGGTTTATGTTCGAAATAAAGCTAGCCGGAAGGTTCGATGCGGAGGGTTATTTGCTGTAGAAGCATCTAACTTTCCAGTTCACATATTTTCGGGATGTTTACCCATACGAAATTTAATCGTCCCGACCGTAATATGGACCCCCCTTCTCACCTCAACGTGACCGGATTCAAGTGTTTCCGATCGGAATGTAAAACCGATTGTTTAACGGTCGATTATTCGGTTTGAATGCCAAGAAGATAAAAAAAGTGAAATGAGTATGTACATCAACAACAATCTCTGAGATCGACACGATCGTCCCGTTCAAGAGGTACGCGTTATTGAATTTTTTGAAACTTATTTTCTTAACTATCATTTTTGACGACTTATACAATACCATGAACGTATTTTCAGTTTATTTCCCTAACAAAGAAACATTCATAAGAATAATGCACCGACTGGTTTGGGACCGCAGGTAAAACTTAAACTTATTTTGTGTAACTTTAACTGTAAAAATAACATTATCCATAGTTTTGTGTTCTTTAATCTAATCATATCTTCCTTCATAGATCCGTCAACGCCACGTAGACCATGACCAAGACCTAAGGTTAGCACAACCACGAATTATTCGCTTTTGGCAAATGGAACCATCATGGACTCCAATCTCAATAAACTCTTGCGTAGTCGACGGTGTGAGGTATGTCGTGCACAGCCGCGATGAACGTCGCACAACTCAAAACAGCGGCATTTGTTCGCCTGGCCCTGACGAAAAAATGTATTATGGTCAGCTTCAAGAAATGCATCGAGTTTAAGTAATTTTATGTTATAAAGTTGCGTTGTTCCGAGTTAAGTGGTTTCGACACTAGCAACAAAGGACGTAAATCAACAAAACTTTGTCCTTAAAAACAACATGACACAAATGACTGCAGTCGTGAGAGCGTTTAAAAAAAGATGACCAATACAATCTCGTAACCACAAGTCAAAAAGTCTTCTACCTGTGAAGATAAGCCAACCCCACTGAAGTCCGTCGAACATGTGTAATCCATAAAAATTTTCCGACGGGGGTGTCATCATGTAAGAGGACGATCCTGATATTAACCTTTCGATAACTCATCTGATTCTCCCACTTTCTACTAGTTTGAATACTTTAATAATGCTACCTTGCATATAGATGTCAATCAACGTGGTTTTTTTTTTGTGACGCACAGACCAAATATCATTGATGTTTCCCTGACGAAGACGAGATATTAATTGGTGATGAAGAACGCCCGTCCTCATGATTTAGCAAATTCTGATGCTGAAGACCTCATCAATGTTGATGATGATGATTTGTAGAAAGTTTATATTCTAGTGAAGAAGAAGATTTGATCTTGATTTGAAAACTTGCAAAATACACAGTATATATTTGAATGAGTGAATAAAATTGTTGTGGATTGTTTAAATGTGTATATTTTTTTTGGATATGTTGTATTAGGATGTGTGCATGCATATAAATTTTGGTTTCAGAATTTCCTATATGTCATGCTAATGTCTTGTAGCAGATGTCAGCAGATGTCGCACGGTCCCACGGAGTGACGTGGCGTGATGATCGTCCCCCATCACACGTTGTACTACTGTTGCGGGGGCTGCTTTGCTAACAAAGGCAAGAATTTCTGGATTAAATGTAAATACCTAGCATAAATTTGATACATATATTGAACTTGCTTCCTTATTTTTATTGACTTTATCACTAACTATTTGCAGGTCAAAGGTAAACGAAAGCCCAATTTGGGCGGCAGGGGAGCGGGCAGGCTGAATACCCGCGACAAGACCCGAAACCTTTCGCTAAAGGAGATCGCGGTAGCTAAAGGCCCCGTCCCGATCAATTTTGAGCAGGGTGACAAACAAACCCTAAACCCTCTCGTCCCATGCGGCCTTCACTGTCTAATTTACTTCGGGGAGGTCCGTTAAGGAATGTGCCGTGTACTACCCATTGTTCTTTTTGGAGAAAGGCCCGAAGGGCGAAGGCGGGGCGATCATTTCAGAGATTGGGGTCAGTTAAACCTTTTTTATGTTTTATGTCATTATCGTGTTCATTTATTATTATGTATATTTATCTAAATTCGTTTATTTATGTATATCATATAAATAAATAAATATATAAATTATATCTCTAACTCTGTTTTCGTTTTGTTGTATATGATTGCAGACCCTGTTTGACCTCAGGCCGCACATGGATTCCTCCCGCTGGACAGAGATCAGCGAAGGCATCAACATTTCACTAGATATGCAAAAACCCTAAACATACCAACAAGGCTTCTTTCAAGGCCAAGTATTGGAAGGCAGACCCCACCACCGGGAGTTACGATCTGGAGGCGATCAGGCGGGCACGTCCCGAAGAGATTACAGCGGCTGAGTGGGATAAGTACATTAAGTTTTGGAATGATCCCAAGAACCTTGCTCGAGCCGCTCAAAATCGGCTAAACCGGCAATAGAGCGTGGTTCACATCTCTACAGGATCCTGGTCGCTGGCTCGCCTTCGAGATGAGATGGTAATAAACATTATAATTATTTTACATACATATATACATATATATCTGATTATACGCTTTGGTGTGTTGTGATTTGTCGTTTTTAATTAGTTTCATCTTATATGTGTGTGTATGTACAGAGGCAGGCCTCAATCCACACAGGAGTACCCATTCACTCATGACACCTTCTGGCGAACACACACTGTTATTTGGGGTAAATCCCTAAGGATGAGGACCCGCCGCATTATATGTAGTTTTTGTTTCACATATACACTTTAAATGAATTGATCGAGAAATAATGTAGCAACCCGACTAATATATTTACTATCTTGTGTTTTTGTCACTACATAGAGATATGAAAAGGCTGAGGCTACGGTGAGACACGGCGAATTAGATCAATGCGTTTGGCAAAGAGGGTGTAACTTCGTGGCACATTCCCGGTGTGGGTCGGGTATTGCCATCACGGGCCACATCCAGGCCAAGTATGCCCACCCCCGACAAGTCGCTCAAAGAGCATGCATAGAAAAGGTAATACTTTATGATTGATCATTCAAAGCGACTTCCAAGTACTCGGATATGTTTAAAAGAGTTGAGTCGGGTGTGCTAAGCGGGAGTGGCGGTGTGTGATGACAGGAGGTAGGCGGATGATGAGGATGGCGATAGTGATGATGTTTTATGTTATATATTAGTTAGTAATGCTACATTAATTACTTTATGTAGATTTTGGCGACATTTAAACACTTTGTTTACCCTATCCTAGTTATGTTATATATTAGTTAGTAAGCCCGTTTAGTTAGGAATACATATTAGTTATAAGCCCCGTAATAGACTAGGATCCCCCGTTTATGACAAGAACCCCCGTTTTGTAGATTTATTTCGGATTTTGGACGATTTTACGTTTTTATCTATTGGTATTTCTACAAGTTTTCCATGTATTTTGTATTGCGTTGATCCGTTTACTTTGTATTTATGTTTTGGTACAATTTGTATTTATGTTTTGGTACAAGTTGTGATGAGTCTATACAGGTTTGTATTTTGGTAGATTTTTTCCGGAAAAAATCTGGAAAACGCCTGCTGTGCAGGCTGTATTTTAAAAAAAAATGCAGACTTTTCCCCAGCGACATGTCGCTGGGGAAACATGATATTAAATTTTTTTAAACGTTTTCCCCAGCGACATGTCGCTGGGGAAAACTGATATTAATTTTTTTTAAAAGGTTTCCCCAGCGACATGTCGCTGGGGAAACTTGATATTAATTTTTTTTAAACGTTTTCCCCAGCGACATGTCGCTAGGGAAACGTTTTAATAAATATTTAATAAAATGTTTCCCCAGCGACATGTCGCTGGGGAAAACGTTTTTAAAAAATTTAATTAAACGCTTTCCCTAGCGACATGTCGCTGGGGAAAACGTTTTTAAAAAATTTAATTAAACGCTTTCCCTAGCGACATGTCGCTGGGGAAAACGTTTTTAAAAAATTTAATTAAACGTTTTCCCCAGCGACATGTCGCTGGGGAAATTGCCAACCACGGGCAGCTTGATCTTTGAACTGAAAATAGTGGGACCCCACCTCGTCGCTTGGGGATATTATCGCTGGGTGAAAGATTCCCTCACGAAGCCACCCACGAGTATATCCCCAGCGACATGTCGCCGGGGATAGTTTTCCCCAGCGACATGTCGCTGGGGAAAGCCCCGACATGTCGCCAGGGAAAAGAGCTATTGTTGTAGTGGTTGTGACGTTGGCCAGTTTATATAGGCATGGAGTATTATAATTTATAATTCGTATAAGAACTTCACTTGGGTTTCTCGCCATTAATAAGTCATGAGTTACATATCAACTTATGTAATTAATTCGAGAAAATGAGAAGATGCTCTTTTATTGCTATCATTACATATTTACGTATGCCATTTATTCACATGGATTTGTACACTTTTCAAAGCTTGGGTTACAACAGTTAACCATCGATTAGGCCATTTATTCACATGGATTTGTACACTATTCAAAGCTTGGGTTACACAACTTGAAGTCTACACAATAAATTTTTGTATTGAATCTTTAAGTATATAAGATATTAGGTTATTAGAAAACCATTATCTTCGTATTGTTTTCCTATGGTTTTCAACAAATTCTCATGGTGAAAAAGTCCAGCATTAATTCTCAAAGACTATAGATTATGAGCCAAACATGGAGCAAAGTTAACATCACAAATTAACTTTTTCTCATTATGTGATGTCACCATGGCTGTTCCTTGCCCTTTTACTTTTATTTGTTTGTCATTGCTAAGACAGACTTGTGACTTTCTTGACTCATCGAGCTTTTCAAACTTTGATCTATCACCAGTCATGTGGTTAGAGCAACAACTATCTATGGACCAAATGTCTTTAGTACTTTCTTTTGGATCACCATGTGTCATGAATAAGTAATTTTAATCCTCCTTGACGAGGTTTCATTTTATACACTTTTCGGGGTCATTTAACCCCTAAAATCATGCAAATATTGTACTTAATCATTTATTTTTGTTATTTTAGCATTTGGGAAGCACTTGGAAGAAATGCACGTGACTTTGCTTGATTCAGGAAGAAACTGGACAAAAACACAACTTTTCAACCTGGCGACTCCCATCCTAAAGCCTTCACCAAATATGGCTAGAAAGTGGGGTTTTAGACGCAAAGTTTGACTTCTCAGGTTCTGGAGACGACGTCACAAGAAGTGGTTGACGCCGTCATAATTGCATAGTGACGGCGTCACAATACGTAGCGACGACGTCACAAGTAGCCGACAGATTAAAACCTAAAGGGTTTCAACGGGCTGAGGGCGTCACAAAACCCTAGCAACGCCGTCGAAACCCAAATTCTATAAATATAACTCCTTTGTTCTCATAATTCGTGTGGAAACTTGGGAGAACTTTTAGTGCAGTCACTTTGGACGATTTTTAGAGTTTTTTTAACCCTCTTCTACTCACATAATCACATGTTTAATTGAAGTGAAGTCTTTCCATCCATTTAATCATTCAATATGTCTATGTGTTGTTTAATTCTATATTATTTTTCGCTTTCTATTAACATGCTTGGCTAAATTAATTAATGTTTGCTTATGATTGCATGAAACCTAGTTTGTAATCTTGATTGTATTGCTTCTTCTTAGTGGTGTGCACGTTAGACTTTAGAAAATTAGCCATAAGATATTATATTAGCATAGACGTATAGGGAAACATGATTAGGTTAGATGAAACCTATAATTAGTTCTTCATAACTAGTTGAGTTTGGGTAGATTCCTTCTTAAGTATTTGCGCGTGATTTACTATTGGAAGGGAGCGTGTTTGACAGGTAACGCCCGACTAGGTTGTCACGTAAAATGCGAGCTTGACCAACTTGCTGCTGAATTAGGGGAATACTTACGCATTACACTAACGAGGGTGACTTGCATTAAGTTAGAGAGCAACTAGGGAGTAGTGCATGATTAAGTGAGCACGTTTGTTTACCTATACGAGTTTCCCACCAAGTTACATTTCTTGCATTTATGATTAGTTGTACACTACAAAAAAAGGGCTTTTAGTGACACAATTTTTAATGACACGTAAAAAAAAGTGTAAGTGAAAGTATGTTTACTTACACTTTTCAAAAAAGTGTAAGTAAAAATATAGTTTTACCCACACTTTTTAAAAAATGTAAGCAAAAGTCCAATTCTTACCCACACTTCACATAAAATGTAAGTAAACGTCTAGTTTTGTCCACACTTTTAAAAAAGTGTGAGCAAAAATCTAATTTTTACCCACACTTTACATAAAATGTAAGTAAAACTCTAGTTTTGCCCACACTTTTAAAAAAGTGTGAGCAAAAGTCTGATTTATACACACACTTTACAAAGAGTGTGGGAAAAACTGTAGTTTTACTCACACTTTTTGAAAAGTGTAAGTAAACTTTTACCCACACATTTTAAAAGAGTGTGAGTGAAAGTTTAAGTTGTATCAAGGGCTAATCACGATCCAGAAATCGATTTGGTCAGCAACACGGGACTGAGGACCGGATCGAACTAAAACCGATTTGGTCCAAAACAGGGGACCAGGACCGGACCGGACCGAAATGTTCGGTCCATGTCTGGGTCGGTGCAGTTCGGTTCAGATTGTCGGTTCGGTCCGGTCTAACAAAACATAATGACCGGTTTTGCGTAAGATCGAATCAGACCGGACTGGACCGAATATGAGGAAAAGGAGGGACCGAAAACCGGACTAAAATATGTTCTCGGTCCGGTCCGGTTGGATCATGTTCGGTCCGATCCGCGATCTATTATATTCAACAGCTTTATGTACTTGTTGAAAAATGTAATTATAAGGCTCGCTTTTTTTACAAGGTAACTAATACTATTTATTAAACTTTTTTACAAAATATTTGGGTAAAAACTTTACTAAAATTAGAGACAATTTTGTAAAAACTTTACTCTAGTAATATCTATTTTTTAAAAATCGTTTCACCCCTTTTTATATACACTTTTTCATTAGTTTCACCCCATTTTCCCCAAATTCTCTCGTCACTCTCACTCACAGATTCATTTTTCTAAAATTCACATCAATCATTTTTAAATCAAATCATTTCATAAAAACTTCAGATTGATCATCTCGTACAAAAATTTACATTAATCACAATCCGGAGTTAGTTAATTGGTAGTTAGGGTTTCGAATCGGAGTGAGCTAATCGGTAGTTCGGGTTTCGAATCAGAGTTAGTTAATAGGTAGTTAGGGTCTCGAAGTGAGTTAATCGGTAGTTCGGTTTCGAATCGGAGTAAGCTCATCGGTAGTTAGGGTTTCGAATCGGCACACAATTATTAGTAAGTCCTCAATACGCCTAGTTTGATTAAATTTTGATGTTTGTTAGCTAAATCGGCTTGATTGATAATTTAATGTTTTGATATGGTTTTGTGGCATTTGGTAGTCTAATTTTCCGGCGTTTAGTTGCTAATAAATCGTTTGTGTATTTCCTGTTATTATGTGCTTCATCCGGTAATTGTTGTATATTAATTTGTATGTGTATTTCATACTGCATTGTTGTTTTTAATTTGCTCAAATGACATAATATAGATTATAGCAACACTTATAGGTATTGATTGTGCGTAGAAATATAAATGAGTCATTTATTTGATCTTCGGTGACGCATATATCGGTTGAACCCTTGTGTGACGTCTAGGAACATAATGTGTTTAGATGGTATGATGATGAATTTGTGTTTGTATAATGTTAGAATTGTGAGTGTATATGTGATTCAAGATCGTATACATGTTAGAATCTGTTACCGGTACACTATCTATGTGTGTTAAGTTGAACAATATCCGTTTTTGATATCATATATGTTGAAGATGATAAAAGGTTAGGATCGGGATTGCTCTGTGACTGTATGTTGTTTTTTCTTATGTTTTGCATAGTAGCCTAACTGTATATGCATGTCACCCTTAAATTTATGTTATGTTGCTCACCCTACTGAGTTACCATTTTGAGCAAATTACAAAATTGTGTTAATTGTTGATTTGGGGTGTGTAGATGTGGTGCTAACTTGATTACTATCATTGAAGGTGGAATAGTCGTCTGTAGTGTTCACTTGACATATCTATTCATTGTACCTTTCTATGTGCATTTCTTATTTTTTAATTCATTGTACCGATGGGATCATAAAAAAGTTGCATCAAACCAATGTAACCAAAAATGATCTTGGAACAATCATATGGCCCAGTGACACGCCTTTTAGTCCAAAAGGTTGGGAAATGCCAACCAATAATGAAAGCAAGTTACGAGTCAGGGTTCCAGCAATAGCAGGCTTTGTTCTGTTTGTCGATGTGATCCTAAGACCAAACAGGTTATATCTGTTACTGGTTTTTGTGTAGACGTTTTTAACGCAGTTATTGGTGCTTTGCCTTACGCTGTCAAAACCGAATTCATCCCTTTTGTTACTTCGGATGGGAAACAAGATCCAGGAACCTATAATGATCTTCTTCATAATCTTTCCAACGGGGTAATCATATAGATTAGTTACATGTGTTTTAAAAGTTTGTTGTACAAAGTTATTTTTTTTGTTTATCTTTATTCTTGATAATGTACTAGAAATTTGATGCGGTGGCTGGAGACATTACAATCCTTGCAAACCGTTCGAAATATGTTGATTTCACGTTACCATACACAGAAGCTGGTTTTTCAATGATTGTTCCAATTAAAGTTGATGACAGGAAGAGCCCTTGGATCTTCATGAGACCATTAGAGACAAACCTTTGGATAACAATCGGAGCGTTTTTCATATACACAGGACTCGTGGTGTGGGTTGTTGAGCATCGTGTAAACAAAGAATTCCGCAGGCCTCCAGGTCAACAAGTTGGAATGATCTTCTGGTTTTCCTTCTCCACACTCGTTTTTGCACATAGTAAGTCTGTATATACAAATACATGTTCAACTAGTTCTATTTTTCTAACTTGAAAGTGCTTATCTGCTCAATAAGTAGGTACCTGCCTACTTATTTTAGAGTGCTGGTTGATTTAATATAGGCGGATAATCAGTTTTAACCAAACACTTCTTACTGTTGATTTGCTTAATTATCACATAAGCAAGTACGAGTAAGAACTTAAATAAGCAACCCTAACACCTTTTATCAAAACTAATTATCTGAGTATTGTGTTATTATACAAAATATAGCAGTAGTGTGCCTTAATTGCTTATCCAAAATGTTTATCTGATTATATATGTGTGAAATTCGCTTATTAAAAATGGGAAATATAATCTTGCAGGAGAGAAGTTTGTGTTATGGCTCTTTCATTGATCTTAGAATTTATTTGCAGGACTATATTCCCTCCCCTGTTCCGGTCATAAGATAGATGAAAAAATCAACATTGACAATTTCAGCGCCAATGTGAGTCGATCATATACATATACAGGTCGTATCTCATTTGTATATGACAGTGTAATGATTTACAACAAACACACATCTATACCTTTTTAAGCTATACATTTGAGTTATAAAATTTGGTTTCCATATTACAGAGTGTTTATGGGTATATTGCTATAGCCATAGATCTTTTATTAAGGGAGGTGTATTCTCAGAGCGTGCAACCTGAGCAAACGACATCAGGTGAGGACAAAACTTTAAAGTGATTTCAGTTATGATATTTGATTCATTTTTGTTGCAGGATTAATGTAAAATAGACTAAAAAGGAAGCGAGTAATGTTGAGCACATGTAAGTATTTGTTAGTTAGAGCCATCTTTTCCCAAGTTTCAAACGAGTAATGTTGCTAACAATCGAAATTTATAATCTCAGGTTTGGTTGCTGGTATGTATTGAGGTCTGATGGATATTTGGTTTGGCTGCTCATCTTTTTTTAGCTCAGTTATATTTATAGTTTGATTGTGATAATCATGTACTCGCATTTCATGAAAGATGTTTGTTTTTTGTTTGCGGTTTGACAAAATACTTGGTTTATACCGATGTACGGTTGAAATAATAAATAAGTTTCAATCTCAGTTTTTTTGTTATTAATTATTAGTTTTTTATGTGTTAATTTTGAATAAAATATGGCAGACTAAAATGTATACAGTAAATACATTGGAACAGAATTTTTATAGCAGGCAATATTAACACCTATAGTGACAGATTGTCACAAAACATTGTCACTATATACTTTTACCACCTGAACTTTTAATGACACTTTTTAAAAGTGAAGGTGAAATAAAAGGTCTTTAGCGAACACTTTTTTTGGACATTTTCCTGACACTTTTTGTGGTGTCCATTAAATAAAAAACTTATTTCTTGTAGTGATAGTTTTATTATTATTCAGCACGTTATAGCTATTAGTAACCTGAATAGGCGATACATATAACAAAGAGTAACATGAGTTGCTTGGAAGAAAAGAAAAAAAAATTGCGTACGTTATGACCGACATATATACTATGTGGTCTTAGGTAATTCATGATACACCGACCTAATAAAACTATTTGAAGAACCAGTAAACACTTTTTTATTTCATCTTGATCGACATAAGATAGCACCCTCCTTGGCGCTTCCACAATGCCTTTAATAGCGGAGTATCGTCGTACTTGTAGTATTCACCTAACATAGGCTTCACAGCGTCTCGAGCCTCAATTGCATGATAATGAGGTAGGCTTGGGAACAAATGGTGAACCACGTGAGTTCGATTTGCATCATGGTAAACCCAATTAATTAACGCCCCAAAATCCCTATCGACGGTTGATAAAGCACCTCTTAGCCAATCCCACTCGGTCGAGTCGTAGCGTGCAAGTGATGGGTGAGTGTGGTTTAGGTAAGTTAAGATGACAAAAAAACAACTCATCCCAAACAAAGGAATTCCAAACAGGAAAAGCGTTGAATGAACACCTTGTGTCATTGCATGGTGGTACAAAGCATACATAACCGCTATAATTCCAACATCTGAAAGCACAATCTGAGCACGCTGTCGGTCGTTAAAGATAGCACTATGTGGCCAGAAGTGGTTTGCGAACTTTCCATAATCACGACCGAACATGTTAATGAACAAGTACAAGGGTAAGCCAAGCGTGACCATTAAGAAAAGACGTAAAACATTGCCTGGTCCGTTGTTCAAAACTTCGCTGAATAAAGTATCAGATTTTCGTTTTGGGACGTGCACTTCCTCGAACTCGATTGAGCTTGTGTGGGCATGGTGGCGTGCGTGACTATACTTAAATGAAAAGTATGGGGTCATGGTAACCGTATGGACGAAGAAACCAACTGCATCATCGATCCATTGGATTCGGCTAAAAGCTGCGCGATGACCGTCAACATGGCAAGGACCCATAAGCGCACAAGTATACCACTTTGAGCAACCCAGTATAGTGGCCATGCGACATATGTGTGGGTCTGAGGAAGCAATCGGATGTAACTTGATGCAATATAGTACAAGCTATAGATTAAAATGAGATCATGAAAGAGAGATCCAAAAGAGCGAATAAGTGGGCGTTTAAAGCAGTGTGGCGGTATGGCTTTCTTTAGATCCCCGACCCCGAAAGGAGGTTTTGAGACGGGAACTCGTTTGTGTACATCTTTTTCTAGTATGTTTAAAAGGTTCATCATGGCCTCCAGCTCCTCATACGTATATCAAAGATGGTGTTGAATAATATAATACATAAGATATGGCATGGATGATTTATAGTTGGAAGTTAGCTCATGTTTTTCATGAATGTTATAGTTTAGTCCCCAAATGTAAATGTTGGTATATGGCGGTTGGTTCCGCGTTTTATACGTGAGCCTATTAGGGGCACACACGTTAAAATACGAAGAGTATGTTTTGCTTCTCGAAATACATTTAAATGATCGTTAGTTAACGTTGCTTTTAATAAATGACCTAATGAACATTTAAATAATAAACCAAAGGGACTAAATTGGACAAACCCGAACCCTAGGGAGTGCTTTATTGTAACCAGCCCCTATAGGTTTCTAGAAGGGTGTTTTGTTTAATTTTGGAGATAAGGGGAAGAGTTGTTATGTGATTAGGTGATGTGTCGTTGTGTGGTGTATATTTTTATCATTCAAGTTTTAAATTTATATTTTGCCGACTTAACCGAAAATAACACTTTAACGGGTAGTGTACCCGGTCGGTGGTAGATTCGTGGTAAGTAGGGTGTCGAACACTGGAAGCGAGGTTAAATCTCTCAATTTATTTATATTTTGGTTATCTAATCTAAGTCAAACCTATGATAATCCTATGTTAGTTCTAATCCTAATTCTAACTGGTAAAATGGGGGTTTCAGCCTAAGAGACCGGCACGGGTTTGGTGGTGACTACAATCAATTCAAGACACTTTAACCCACGCAAGCAAATTAACAGAAGATAAAAGAGCGGTCGATCCTTATGATAGAAAACTGTATTAGCCATCATTAATATGATTATAAGTTAGTTTGTTTATTCAGTGCAATGATTACTTATCTCGAAGAAGCATATCATTCTTAGACTTAGGCATGACTTCATCCTAAGACCTAGACACATTAATTCTGTCACAATTAAAGCATCCGCATAAATCATCATTATTTGCTAATTATAATCTATCTTAGGGATTAAAGCAATGGTGATCTTGTTAAACCCTAGCTCATAGAGACTTTACCCACTTACTGCTTAAAGGCAATTTATACACTAGTAGTCCACTTGTCTAACTATCCAATAGAATCAGAACATTATTTGTTGAATTATCTAGATTCACCTACTAGTCAACATGTTCAATAAACCAAAGGCAATATCCGATTAACTAGTTAAGCCAGAAGCGTATCCTTAGCACGAATTTAAAAGGACAATATTTGTGATCCTATGATTCTAGATGTATAAACTACTATATGGAGAGCTATCCCGGCATCTAGATTACTTGGTCCGTATCACTAGATCCAGTTGAATGATAGGTCGCATACAAAAGCACGTAAACAAGTATAAATTGATAAACATAAACAAGCATACAACGATAAATTAAGAAATCGAGATATAAACAAAACCAAACATTCAGATCTTCATAATAATGGCTAATACCCGAAGGTATTAGCCTTCAAACATCATAATTAATACAAGAGTAATGGCTTAGCCAAGGTAAACTAACCGAGTTAATGAATGATACCAAAAACTAAACGATTACAAAAGTATAAGAAATTACACGTTGTCTGTCTCCTAGGGAATTTAGAATGGCGTTGCAAGACCTCAAAAACTCTTTTCTCCTCTGAAAATATGACTTTTGTGTTTATGTTATCGAGAATATGATTTAGCAAACCTTAAAACTCGTTTTTTGAGAGTTGTATTTATAGGCTGGAGTCGGCGTCGATACAGTGTATCCAAGGTATTAGATACGAACGTATTAGAGTTTCTTGGAGTATGGGACCAGTTTGATATCTACCAGAATATTCACATGCTCTATATCCAATTACGACGTATTGGTCTTTCTCTGGATACGGCGTAATTGAACAGGTTTCCATTGTGGTATTTGTGTTGCAGGCACGGAACGTCGTATCTCCTTGATGATACTGCGTATTAGTTAGTCAAAACATAATCTTCAAAATATCTTCGTTAAGCTCCAGAATGCGCGCCTTTTGCTAATATTCACCAAAGTACTCCGTAATTACTGCAATTCTCAAATATAAACGATTAAGTAACAATTCTTTTTGCAATAATTATATAAAATGGGTTAAATACATGGGATAAATTATGCTATAAAATAGACGTTATTTGATGTCATCAAATATCCCTCCACTTGAATCCTACTTGTCCTCAAGTAGCCTTTAAAAGTTTATAAAAATGTATCCCTAAGGATATTTGTCTTCTGTTAAAGCATTTATTTTGATATACTACAAGTACACAACCAAACACCAACACAAATAAGGAAGAAAAAAACACTAAAATCATTCAACTAATCTATGTGGTAACATGTAACTATTCGCTCAATTCTAGGGATTTCGAGACGCAGTCTTCTAGCATAAGCTTGGCAAGGATACACATCTCCGCCGCTAAAGCTAAGGAGTAACAAGTTTATAAAGGTAAATATGTGTTTATATGAGAAAGATTATGGGTTGATTACTCTAACTATCTTATACGATACCAATAATTCCAGAGGGCCGACAAGACCACACATACACAAACCCGTAACGACGGGATTAGACACATTGACCCCCCCCTTTTTTTTTTTGCCCCCCCCTTTTTTTTTCCCCCCCAACACCCACCTCGAATAAGCTAAAGAGTAGGAATAGTAGAGTAATATAGGGTAGGGATCTTCTAACTTTCACCAATAGTAATAAACCAACAATGCAGCTGAGACATGCATACATGGCCGTAACGACAGAATAGACATGCACGCTCGATCACATCCTCATTCGCGTAAAACCCATGGTTAATGATTAGGAAAGGGAATTAAATTGTTGTTAAATAAAAATTACGAAACAAATAGATTAAGTCTAAAATACAAGTTGCTAGATACTTTTTCCCGACCGTTACCATGATAAAGACACAACTATTTACAACGTCTTGATCATAGATCAAAAACAACAACCTAAGTTGGCGTTCCCGTAACGATCAACTTCCCAATCATCCCATACTTTACATACTTTACAAGGCAAGTGGCGATATCTTCCACTTTATACAATACTCTACATCGTCGATTTGTATCAACGAATAATCGATCCTTCGTGTAATTCCTTCGGTAGTTGCGAAACGATTATCTTTAAACTTTCCTTCTCTTTTTTTGTTGCGATTTTTTATAAAAAAATTTTTGATTTTTTTAATTTTTTTTTGCTAACACTATACTACGAAACTTAGTGTAAATCACCTCTTCACCGATCATAATAAATTCGGAATAATTTCTTCGATAATTCTTCGTTCTTCGGACGTACCATTAATTGGCGATGGTATAAAAATACATCCTTTTGACTATACTATACATTCCCATTTCGATTGCAAATTCTTCCAACCGTACCAAAGATAGAAAATTTTGACACAATACTCGGGAAATATAAACTTTGCACTTTAAGATACTAGCAACTGTAAAATAAACTTAATCTAACAGGGTAGGCTAAGGTGTAAAGGTGTAACGAAACAAATAATTGGCGTAGTTCCTAAAGGATTGGCTCTACGAGTTATTCTAGGGGTATCTTACTCTTAAAATAAGAGTAAACAAAGGGTTTATACGGGGGTTAACTAACCAGTGTAGTTAGTTAATAAGCAACATGTAAAGGCATTTTGGGTGTAATCCTAGAAATTTACCAATTTAAACAAGTTGCTCCATCTAAATCCATAGTACTCATCATTGCGGTCTCGAGTGATATACCAAGCCAAGTTCTAAAGTCTACTACATCACCGACACACTCATATTTTTGTGGAATTTTGGTAAACATTTAGAAACAGATAAGGTTCAATCCTCACAATATCTAACAAGGGTTATTGTGTGCAGGTTATGTATCAAGTAATTTCACAAAAGTATACTTGAATTTCTTTAAATTTGAGCATAATTTAAGCATTTTAGTATGCAAAATAGAACAAGTAAACATTCTAATTCCATCCCACCACTTGAATTATACAACGTCCTCGTTGTATATATAAAACATTAAATACGGGAATTAAAAAGAATTAGAATGAGAAACTCCCCTGATATTTACTCGGTAGATTCTCCATGTAGGTTTATTGAGCGAGATTGTATGTTGAACAGCCACCTTGAAGTTTCAAGACTCCAACACTTCAAGATCTCCAGATTTGTAAATTCTCCACCAATATTCGTCGATATTTCTTTCACGAGGTCCTGTATAAAATATAGGAAAAACGTGCAATCCTATCTTGGTATTCGTTGGTTAGACTTGAAATAAAAACCTAAAACTATACAGGAAGTTGATACGCCGTATCCATACCCTAGGATATGCCGTATTGATACACGTGTCGAATACGTTGTATTCATTTAATGAATACGCAATTAGACTGTGCTGAAAATAAAGACGGGATAACGTCCAGAAGGCTAATACGCCGTATCCATGGGGTTTGGATACGCCGTATAGACAGTCTGGAAAGACAGACTCGATAAAAATTGAAAATACATTCCGGGTTGTCTCGCGGCAACTACTTTTGTTTACAGAAAAGTCTTTAAGTTAGACTTGCCCCAATTTAATCACATCCTTATAAAATAATTTGAGGCCGAACGGGATTCCAAATGGCACATACAAATTCTCGATTAGGAAAATGAATGCCATCCCTTTGTTAAAATGATTCCAAGTCATGATATTAACATTTAATTCCTTGATAAAAGTTTCAGTTTTGAAGAATTTATTAGATGTATCATGACTTGTTTCCAAAAGCATTTTTGACCCATGTGTAATCATGTTACCCTCCGAAGACTGTATTATATCGATCTCATTATCATAATTGTCTTTTTTCGACTTTAAATCATCGAGATGAATAATGTTGAAGGGGAATAGATCATTAAAGTACAAAACGTTTTGTTCCTCTTCATAAAATTTAGACAATGATGTTTTATCATTTAAATCAAATTCATTGATATGTTGAGGGCTTAAAATTGATTCAGTTAATAAATCTGATTTAGACGTTTGAGCATCATTGTAAACAATGGCTGGAAATTCATTCTCAAAACGTTTAAAAATCTTTAAAGAAGTCTAAATCATCAAAACAACTGATCGTAGGCTCAAGTAATGGAAGTGAAGGCAAATTGAATTTTTTATTATCATTTTCCGAATCCGTTTTTCAAATCATTGGTAGAAATAATTTTATAAGAAAACGAGTTTTTGTCAAAAATTACCGTGTAATGTTCATCGTCGGAATCGTCAAACGAAATTCTAAAGTCAATTTCATCGTTAAGAGAACTTACCGTGGGTTCACAAGATAGTGTTTCACCTGATTTCAAACTATCATTGAAGGCTATAGCTGGGAATTCGTTTTCAATGGATCTGAGGTCATGAACGTCTTCATCGTACCAGATTCTATCGTACATAGCAGTTTTCCAGTTAAACACTTTCCCACGTTTTCGAGCTTTTTCTTCTTCGAGCCTTATGTATTCTTCCATAGTAATGTTTGGATCGTCCATCCTGAAATAAACTTACTAGAAACTTGTTAAATAACTAATATGTCGTATTCAGTGAACTGAATACGCCGTATCACACAAACAGAATAAGCAAACAAGCAGGAATATAAGCTACTCTAAACTACACTACTTCTAAGGGTTAGATCTAATGTTAAAAAACAAAACATAAAATAAAAATCAAGATTAATTTTCACTCCCCGATAACGGCGCTAAAAACTTGATGTGTCGTTGTGTGGTATATATTTTTATCATTCAAGTTTTAAATTTATATTTTGTCGACTTAACCAAAAACAACACTTTAACGGGTAGTGTACCCGGTCGGTGGTAGATTTGTGGTAAGTAAGGTGTCGAACACTTGAAGCGAGGTTAAATCTCTCAATTTATTTATATTTTGGTTATCTAATCTAAGTTAATTCTAATCTAAGTCAAACCTATCGTAATACTATGTTAGTTTTAATCCTAATTCTAACAGGTAAAAGGGGGTTTCAGCCTGAGAGACTAGCATGGGTTTGGTGGTGACTAAAATCAATTCAAGACACTTTAACCCATGCAAGCAAATTAACAGAAGATAAAGAGCGGTCGAGCCTTATGATAGAAAATTGTATTAGCCATCATTAATCTGATTAGAAGTTGGTTTGTTTATTCAGTGCAACGATTACTTACTCGAAGATGCATATCATTCTTAGACTTAGGCGGGACTTCATCCTAAGACCTAGACACATTAATTATGTCACAATTAAAGCATCCACATAAAGCATCCTTATTTGCTGATTATAATATATCTTAGGGATTAAAGCAATGGTGATCTAGTTAAAACCTAGCTCATAGAGACTTTACCCACTTATTGCTTAATGGAAATTTATACACTAGTAGTCCACTTGTCTAACTATCCAATGAAATCAAAACATTATTTGTTGAGTTACCTAGATTCACCTACTAGTCAACATGTTCAATAAACCAAAGGCAATATCCGATTAACTAGTTAAGCCAGAAGCGTATCCTTAGCATGAATTTAGAAGGATAATATTTATGATCCTATGATTCTTGATGTATAAACTACTATATGGAGAGCTATACCGGCATCTAGATTACTTGGTTCGTATTACTATATCCAGTTGAATGGTATGTCGCATACAAAAGCACGTAAACAAGTATATTGATAAACATAAACAAGCATACATTGATAAATTAAGCAATCGAGATATAAACAAAACCAAACATTTAGATCTTCATAATAATGGCTAATACATAAAGGTATTAGCCTTCAAACATCATAATTAATACAAGAGTAATTGTTTTAGCCAAGGTAAACTAATCGAGTTAACGAATGATACCAAAAATTGAACGATTATAAAAGTATAAGAAATTACATGTTGTCTCCTATGTATTGGAATGCGTTGCAAGACCTCTTCTGCTCTTTTTATCCTCTGAAAATCGACTTTTGTGGTTTAGGTATCGAGAATATGATTTAGCACACTTAAAACTCGTTTTTGAGTTTTGTATTTATAAGGTCTGGAGTCGGTGTCGATAAGGCGTATCCAAGGTATTGGATACGACGTATTGGAGTTTCTTGTAGTAGGGACCACGTTTGATATCTTCCAGAATATTCACATGCTATATATCTAATACGACGTATTGGTCTTCTCTGGATACAACGTATTGCAAAGGTTTCCTTTGTGGTCTTTGGTGAGTGCAGGCACGAATATGCTGTATCTTCCTTAATGGATACGGCGTATTGGTAGTCAGAACAGTAATCTTCAAAATATCTTCGTTTAAGCTCTAGAATGCGTGCCTTTTGCTAATATTCACCAAGTACTCCGTAATTACTGCAATTCTCAAATATAAACGATTAAGTAATAATTCTTTGCAATAATTATACAAAATGGGTTAAATGCATGGGATAAATGATGCTATAAAATAGACGTTATTTGATGTCATCATTAGGATTTGGGGAATTCTAGTTTATCGAGAACTAGGGTTTGGGTAGTATATATACACAACCCCTAGCCCTCAAAATAATTCATACTACAACCCTAAAACACACACAAATTGGTGCTCTCCCCTCTCTCTAAAACCATGACCGAATTTCTCCATATAAGGGTTTTCGGTTCTTCTTTTCCCTCAACCGAAATCAACTAAAACCCTTTTAGGGTTTTCGGTTCCTCTTATCCTCCTAGCTTGACTATACAAGATCAACAACAAAGGTGTTTATTAGCTTCACTCCTTGCTCGACGAAGTTAAAAACCCTAACTAATGTTTTTTGGTTCTTGGTTTTTCTATTCAACTGACTTTAGTACAAACCCTGAATAGGGCTTACCGATTTTTGGTTATACTCATAAGAGTGCGCTTGGTTATTGATTCAAGACACAAGGTGTTTGGTTCATGGAGATCTAGACTAGCAATCTGGGCATACTTAATTGACGTGTTTGTGTGAGCAACCGTAGAGGTGGTAATTTAACCACTACTTTGTTTCAAGTTCAAGATCAAGAGGTAAGTAATCGTTTACTTTTATTATGTGTTAATCTATATGCTAAAACTAGATCCATTCCGCTGCGTACTCGTAGTTAATGGTTTAACTAGTTATAAAATCCCAACAGTGGCATCACGAGCTACCTCGTTTTAGTAATATGGGTTACACGCTTAAAATTAAATAAAACGCCTAGTTACACGCCTAGATTTAATTTTTTCGCTAGATCCGCTACGTTTACTTTCTTTATTTATATATTCTTGTAAATTTGGAAATGATATGTAAATCCTTGCCATAATTAAATAAAGATGTAGATGTAGATCTTGAATATTTATTAAAGGTTATTATAGGTTAAAAAGAAAAGTATAATTAACTTGTTAATTTAGTAGATTTGTTTTCTTTTTAATTATGTTTTTAAGGAAAGTGTATCACACTATTTAATAAAAGATCTTGATTTTTAAACATGGTAATAAAATCTTTTTGTATATGGCGAGTAGATCTTTTAAATATTTAGTTTGCTATTGTTTCCTTTTTCTGGCCATAAGACCTACTCAATCACTTCTTGTGATGAATGGGGTGATCTAGGCACATAGATGAAAACCTAGTGAGGGTCTTATGGTTCTCCAATTAGGGAAGACTCGTATGAGAACTCGGATACACTACATGTTTACTTGTTTTTATTTAATGTCATCTTTTGTATTCGTCTGCTTATGTGCATAATTGTTTACTTGATTTCTCGTTTACACGCCTAATATGTATGCAATACGGACTAATACTTAGAGAGAAAGATGATGTTAAAACCGGTCTATTAATTACACGCCTAATACATGTTCATTGTGACCTGCTATTTGTTTCGTGGAAAACTTGATTTTTGAGAAATTAATTAGACACTAAACTATAAAACTTTATTTCTTGATTAATTAAAAACTGGACATTATGAATCCATGGGAAGTACGGCTCACCCACTAGAACAAACTATAAGAGAAGTTTAAGGCGGACCTTCCTAAAGAATTTAGGTTTTTAATAAGCTTCGCGCTGACATGTTTCTCCACTTCTTTGTGCGTTTGATTGGAGTTACCGAGAACCTACGATTACTACAATGTCGTCTATAAAGTTTTTAAAATAAGTGCTACAAAGTTGTTTGCATGCCTCTTTGTACACGCTTTTGACACATTTTTGTGAATACCCTATATGAAAATTTTAAGTCTATGCCAGCCAACCAAGAACACGTGCATTTGGCTTAGCCTCTTTGGTTGGACCTTAGGGTCATTCCAACCCATGGCAAAAAAATTCTCTCTGGTCAGACCTAAGGTTATTTTTTGCAAGTTCTTATTTTGGTCGACTTAAATCGAGTATGCTTGGTCAGACTTCGGACTCGAGGCATAAGATGAGACAAAACATGTACATGACATTACTATATGATTTACTAAAGTCATGTGTCTCATAAATCTAAGAGTTGCATTAATAATGCAATTAACGCTCGTCGCTTACCTCTTGCCCTACTTGTTTACTCGCTGGTCAGACCTTCGGTAATAAGTGGGAGGTCAAGTTGGATCTTAGTCTTATTAGTAATTAATTGGGTAATTAATTCTTTTAAGAGTTTAATTATCAAAAATTCTAAAATTAAACTTTCTATGTTCTGATTAATTGTGTTATTGCAACATAATTCGTAAACAAAAGTTTGTTTTTCCAGAGTAACATAGGGTTATAATTGAATTTTTCCTCAATTATATTTAAACTCACTTTCAATTTTTTATTACCCCTTTTTCAGGTTCTGAAATCTTTGAAAGATATATTATTTTGTGTAACTAGAGTACATTTTGTCTATAGCTACCAAAATAATGACATCTTGCACTTGTCAAGACGATGTATGAGTTTTAAATATTAATAAGAAGAATTCTTAATAAACCGCAATGAGTAAAGAAAATTGCTAGAGGTCTTCTAGGTAGATTTTCTAGGACTCATTTCATTCATTATAGTGCTAAACACCCTTGTGGCTAGGCATACCGATTAAGGAGGAATTGCATGCTAAAATGTTCAAGTTAATGAAAGCATGAATGGCTAGTCCATCATTTATATAAGTAGAACTTCATATACTCTATTCAATACCTAAGTATATTGCTACTTGTAGGCATTCTAAGAGAGTAGGAAAGTAAATAAATCAATATTTGCTTTCTACTGGTGATGTAACACTTACAATGTTGACAAATCCTGTGAGAGCTTTGCGTTTTATTACTGAAAAGACATTCATGTAATATTGTCAAACTCAGTGGGAGCTACAAGCTTTATCTCCTTGTTAGTTACCCATAATATTTCTAGCTTGCTTTGAAATAATTCATTACTTTCCGAATATAAACAACCACATGTTTAAAGGAGGATTTCATTTTATAAGATAACCAGTTTCCTTTTTGTGTGTTCCTTTCCAAAATGTTATCTATAGAATAACAATCTACAATTCCTTATTAAACGTTATGGTTCAAAATCTACTTGTAATATCTATGACACTATCATATTGTTTATACAATCGAGCGCTTGTCATACTATTTGTCTACTTTAGATAATGTTGTCCCGTACACAAGTGGGAGAAATCTTAAGTGTGTGTAAGGAACAACATATAACAATATGATTATTGGTTTCTCTTGACCGCAAGGTAAGAAAGCTAATAAATCTACTAGGACTTAAACACACACGATGTTTGTTGCCCTATTACATTTAAATGTCAAGATATAATATAAGCCACTTCAACTAATTGACTACATGCTTTAGTTAATATAATTATGGTTAAATTATATAATCATAATTATGAAGTATTAAATTAACTTGAAATTACTATTGAACTCAAGAGTTTACGTTCATAATTACTTTAGTTAGTATAACTATGTTTGCTTATTGAGACATAATTATAAAGTCCTTGATTTTATCAATGACTCATAACATGAAGTAAGTAGTAAACTTGTTATATCTCCTTAAGACATGAACATAGTCCTTGAATCATCAAAGACTTGTAACTTATACTTGACATGTTCTGTTTTCCTGAAACACATAAACATAGAGTTATTGTACTATTCAAATAAATATACGTTATAGCATGCACTTGGTTTTAAAATACTTTGTATTCAATTTGGCTCGACCCAATTGACAAGTATTTGATCCAAAGAGAATTAAGTTATCTAAGGAATTCTGATGTAGTCTCACAATTCCAATACTCATAGAATACCACATTATTATGGTATGTCTAATGTGTTGAAACAAACTATATTCATATTGTTTGATTTCTGATAACTTAAATGGCTCTACCTCCAAATCGATCAAGGTTAGAATTTTGCGTGTGTCATGGATACACTCAATATAGTTTCAACCTAGAAGGTATTCAAGACATTATCTATTTATGGATTGGGATGAATCCCATTATGTCTTGATTAAAGTTCTAAAATTTGTTAATATCTTATGAAGCATATTATTAACAAGCTAGAGATGAGAACTGTGAAATGTGTTTTGTATTTCCCAATTAAGAACAATTTATTGTTGCTTAAATACTAAGTATTTAGAGAATTATCTCTACTTACAAAAGTAAGTGGGAGCATCTATAGATCTTGAAGATATTCAAGAACAAAATACATAACCTTTTGAATTCACTTGCTGATGTTTAGAATAAGGTTAAAACATGTACATGGTCGAACCAACGGTATTATGTAACTCTCATTCATAAATCCGCAAGGATGCCTCATCAATAGAGTGATATTTTAAATCAATGCTAAGGATTATAAGTTAGATGGTCATAGTAAACCTGCTAACTAACAAAGATGAATTATCACATTTTGAATCTGATAAATATCTTAGGGCTATAAATGAAATGATGCAGTCCTTAAAAGACAATCAATGTTTTAAGATTGATTGATCTTTCACCAAACAGTAAAATGTAAGGTTAGAATGAGTTTCTTTTGAAGAAAGGCTCATAAAGACTAAATTGTATACATATTAATTCCTGACTGATGATAAGAGTTTTTAATCTTACCCAAGCAATTGACTATGATTAAATCTTTCTTTTCTACACGCGTTAATTATATAAAGATAACTAATTGTCATACAGGTTTTCTTGAATCTGACATATGGCGAATTAAGGATCATAACTCTTTCCTTAATAATTACCTTTGCGAGGACGATATGTAATCAAAAGGGGTTATGAGTCTATATTTGCAATATGGCAATTAAGTTTTATAACTTTTTCTTTATGATTACCTTTGCGAGGATGATGTGTAATAAAAAGGTTATGAGTTTAAAATAATCTTTATAAAATATACAAGATAATAGAATCTAAGTGTGGATTGGATCATGAATCTAGGAGCTGAAATCTTAAGTTTAATTACAATATGATTTTTGATTAAATTAAGATAACTCTTGAGTACACCTGACATCAAGTGGGAGCACTATGTTTTTTCTTTAAAATTCATATGTTGTGAAAGCATCATCCCATCTAAGCTAGATATTAATCCTTGAGAATGGAATGGAACTTCACTTAGGAATTTAGGAAATTAAACAAACGATCTAGGAATAAATGTTTAATAAAATAATCATATGCGGTGATTAAGTACAACACAAATGCAATATGTCATTAAAGCAAGTCTCAAATGGTATATTGCACTTGAGATAATTTATTACATGGATGGAAACCTTATGTTTTAACTAAGGATTCATCATGTATGAGACTAGTTGTTACTTTGCATGAGAGCAAGATAAGCTAACAACAACAGTATCTAATTGAGAGTATTTAGATAACAATATCTAATTGAGAGAATTTAGATGACTGTTAATACAAATGTTTACAAATTATAAAGCATAGTGTTGTATGTGTACACTGATGCTAGAGGATAATCAATCCTAGTTAAAGTAGGAATTTATCATTTATGATAAATCTGGTAGCTAGATATGCTCAACTAAGAGTATTGTTGCACTATACATTAAAAAATGAGAATACTTTACATTTTAAGAAACTGTAAAGATGACTTTCTGAGATAGGTATGTTGTTGACTTCAAATACCTCATAAAAGGTATTGTCACATTTCCATACTATGATATTTGCAATAGTATGCAAATATACATACGACACTCATCATATCATTCAAATTTTTCACAATTTGTGAATTTGAAACAAGTATTCGGAAAGTTTACTCAGATGACTATTTAGCTCTCTTGTAAAGAAAGAGTTAAAAATGTTAGAAACATTAGACTTCAACTTGCTAATTAGTCTCATGCATATCTGTTTATAGTATTTGGATAATTAGGATTGAAAGAAAAAATTTAATTTCTAATGAATGAAGATACATGGTATTTGTTATTCATACATATAATAATTGTTATCCTATATTTGCATGTTTAATCCTTGAATGATTTTATCATTCTAAATATGTCCATTGTCGGTTAACAATATGGGAATATTGTTACATAAGGCAAATATGAGTGTTGGTTATATTCTTTGAATATATGGATTGTTCACGCCAAACTCATGTGTATTCACAAGGGATGCATATTGGATACCCCAACTTTTGAACATTTACTTTTGGATCCATGTCATGAGTAAGATGTTGAAAAATGGTTAATAAGTCATCCTTAGACTTGAGATACAAACAAGTTATGTATGTGTGGATATCACTTTTTAATTATAAGTCAAACGCTATCCTGAATAAGGTAGTTATAAAGGTTATTATTGAAAGTGATGTGAAGCAACATCCATAACACTTGTAGTCAATAAAGAATTTGTTCCTCCACTTGATATATGCAAAAAGATACCATGACGCCTCTCCAGAATTAATCAGATAATTGCATGGCCGTGCCCAAAGGGTAATTCAAGATGATTCTTGATTACATTTGGTATATCTAAATTAACTTCTATAATGAGAAACTAAATGGTTAAACTATATGGAATGAGTTAGGATCCATATCCATGGTTTAACGGTATCTGTAATAAAAGGATGATAATAGCAAGTAATACATAACCATTAAAAGCTAAGATTGTTCTTGAAACTTTATCTCAAGTATTTCTAATTTAAAGGCAATGCGAGTGTTGCTAGACGTTTCCATTGTCAGTATAAATGCAGACTGCTACTCCAACTCCCAAGTGGGAGCTGTTGGAATATGGTAGTTGGTTTCGCGTTTTATACGTTAGAAATACGTGAGCCTATTGGGGGCACACACATTAAAATACGAAGAGTATATTTTGCTTCACGAAATACATTTAAATGATCGTTAGTTAACGTTGCTTTTAATAACTGGCCTAATGAATATTTAAATAATAAACCAAGGGACTAAATTGGACAAAACCCGAACCCTAGGGGGTGCTTTATTGTAACCGGCCCCTATAGGTTTCTAGAAGGGTGTTTTGTTTAATTTTGGAGATAAAGGGAAGATTTGTTATGTGATTAGGATTTGGGGAATTCTAGTTTATCGAGAACTAGGGTTTGGGTAGTATATATACACCAACCCCTATCCCTCATAATCATTCATTCTACAACCCTAAAACACACACAAATTGGTACTCTCCCCTCTCTATAAAACCACTACTGAATTTCCCTATATAAGGGTTTTCGGTTCTTCTTTTCCCTAAACCGAAATCAACTAAAACCCTTTTAGGGTTTTCAGTTCCTCTTGTCCTCCTAGCTTGACTATTCAAGATCAACAAAAAGGTGTTCGTTAGCTTCACTCCTTGCTCGACGAAGTTAAAAACCCTAACTAGGGTTTTTTGGTTCTTGGTTTTTCTATTCAACCGAATTCGGTACAAACCCTAAATAAGGCTTACCAATTTTTGGTTATACTCACAAGGGTACATTTGGTTATTTATTCAAGATACAAGGTGTTTGGTTCATGGAGATCTAGACTAGCAATCTGGGCATACTTGATTGACGTGTTTGTGTGAGCAACCGGAAAATCACAATAGGTAAGTAATCGTTTACTTGATTAACCACTACTTTGTTTCAAGTTTAAGATCAAGAGGTAAGTAATCGTTTACTTTTATTATGTGTTAATCTATATGCTAAAACTAGATCTATTCCGCTGCGTACTCGTAGTTAATGGTTTAACTAGTTATAAAATCCCAACAGCAAAGACATGTTTATTATTATATATATATATGTATTGATGTTTACGGGCGGAACTACGCCATCCGTATGTGGTGAAATCTATTTTATCTGGAAGTAATGTACTGATTATTTTGGGACTTACCTTAGAATGATATGAGGAACAGAATTGAATAGAACAAAGAAAGAGGAAAAAAAGAGAGAGAAAGTGATGGAAAATATGAAGTTTGTCAACAAAAGGGTGAATGTTGTGTAAAAATATGTATATTAAAAATTTTAGGAAAATTTGTTAAGATCATATAGTATTAAAAGGATACAAAGTTCGTTTTTTTTCTTTTTAATTAGAGTTGAAACTCAAAATTCTTTCTGTATTTTTAAGGATGACAACGAGTTGGGGAATATCTAAAATTGTATTTACCATCCAATCTCCGTTTTCACTCCCATCCCCATCCTTGTTGAAATATCTCTTTGACTTTGGTCAAACTCATACTTGAGAGACTGGTTTTGTATTTACGTCTAACTCTTAATGTTTGGTGTATAATTTGTAAGTTTCTATTATGTAGGGACTCAATTAGTGTATTTGGATTCTTTGGCTCTATATAAGCTTAGCTTATCACAAATCTAGGGTTTAGGAGCTCTTGTTGCTTTTCACACATATTCAGTTTCTTTGGTCCTACACTGTGTTCTCAAATTTGTATTAGGAAAGAAAATGAAAGTAAGAGGAAGAAACTAAAAAAATCATGTTCTTAAGTTTTTAGGAAGGATGGAAGTAAAGAAAACTAAAGAGAAATGTAGTAAAGTTTTTGAGTTTTCTTGGTCAAACCTTGCATCCTATATTTGAGGTGAAAGCTAATAAAAGAGAATAAAGACAAAAATCAAAAGACTTTAATCACAAAAAGAACCTTGTGTTTAGTGGATATCTAGTATGGAGCAAATTATTTTAAAGGCTATAATAGTAATTCTACAAACATCAAAAATATAAAATCTGACAAACTATATTCATTTACATTCCTTTCGTATAAACTGTGGAACATGCAAAAATCTATCAAACATCTTTCCACTCTTTCCTCTTTCTTTACATTACTTTAATTTACTTTCCTTTTCACTTAAAAGAAAAGTTAAGAATATAGTGTTATTGTCTTGATTCATTATATTTGATCATCTTGATCTTTATCTTAGTCTAGTTTATGTTTATATCATTTGTGAGTTGTAGTGAGGTTCATTGTAAGTCTGATTTGTATTTCTGTGTTGCATCTAATTGGGGACAACAATTCTCTTTTGTACGTACTAGTTAATACTAATTTGAGGAATAATCTGCTATAGCTTCATTAGTAAGAATAAGTCACCAAAGGGTGGTTGGTTGGGTGATAATTTGGAGTGTTAGTGGTAATAGGCTGATATTTTTACATGATATCAGAGCCGTCAATCGATTTGATTGGTGGTTCTTGATCCTTGAGGGTTTTATTGGTGATCTTGAATTTCCAGGGATTGATAAATTTTTTGGGGGTTCTTGATTCTATTGATTGATTTGGTATTCCTAATGGTTTAATCAATAGTTCTAGTGGTTAAGTGCTTGGATCTGAAAATAGGTTTTTCTCTTAAAACCTAATTTCTTCATGATTTGGGGGTTTTTGATTCCGGGTGGTTCTTGTTTATAATCGGTTGCCTTTTGATCATTTTCATTCTTAACTAAGGAAATCAAGAGTGATTGTGTTTGTTTCATGTCTTTCGATGTTGGTATTGATCTGTAAGTCGTATTTGTATTCCCTTAAACCTATCTGAAATAAGTTTTGACATAGTCTGACTTTGTCCTCCTCTACTTACATAAAGGTGTCTTGCTTGATTCATCAGTGTTGTTTGGTGTGTTTGTGAGTTATTTTCTTGTGTTGTTTGTTAATTTGTTGTTTTTTCTTTGTTTGTCTGGTATTTGTGATTGTCTGGTTTGTTCTGTTTGATTGATCTTCTTGTTCTTCTTTTGTCTTGTTATTATTTCTTTATGTTTTGCTTTCATTATGGACGAAGTATTGATTAATGGTCTTGATGCTGGTAATCCTTTGTTCTTGCATGCCAATGATAATTCTAATGTGCCAATTGTGAATTAATAATTACAAAACATGATCTACTGCTAAGAAATTGCTTTAAAAGGTAAGAGTAAGATGTGATTTGTTAATGGTACTTGTGTTAAACCTATTACTAGTGTTTTGTTAGCCCAACAAAGGGAAATATGTAATGCCATTAGGTCTTGGTTGGATACTTAGTTCTTTGTCTCCTGAATTGTATATAGGACAAGTTTATTATGAAATTGCTTATGTTGTTTGGACCGAGTTAGAGGAAACTTATGATAAAATGGATAGTTCTATGATTTTTAATGTGTTTTTATAAGATTAATGGTTTGAAACAAGGTGGTTTGTCTATGCCTAATTATTATCATAAGTTGAACTCCTTGTGGAAAGAATTTGATACCTTGACTTTACTACCTTCTTGTACTTGTGCTGCTCATAAGGGGTTTTGAAACATAATTAGCTAATAAGACTTATGCAATTTTTAATGGGCTTAAATGATGTTTATGAACCTATTAGGAGCAATATCTTATCTAAAGATCCTCTTCCTGATGTGAAAGATGCTTTCAGTGTTGTGTCTAGGGGACTTCACCCTGGTTCTTTATCTGGTAGTAAAGTTCAACCTGCTGCTTTTGTTTTCAAGCCTAATAGTTTTAAGTCTAATGATTTCAAAAGGAATTCTAATAACACTAATAGGGGTCCTAATCCTAATCTTTTATGTAACAACAATGGTTTAATTGGTCATACAGTTGAAAGGTGTTATGAACTCATTGGACACTTTTGCTCGTTTTAAATGAAATTTAAATTTGGTTAATCATGCGGGTAATAATAATGGAAGGTTAATCACGAGGGTAATAATAATGGGAAAACCTTTAATGGTAGTGCAAAGGTACATAAAAGTGCTTCTAACTCCACTGGTTCGACCTCTTTTGACACTTTTTTTACAAAAGAACATATGCAAATTCTCACTTTTATCAATAAAAACCCACGTGGAAGTGTTAATGCCAATATGGCAGATATAAGACCTACCTTTTTTTAATGAAAATGTGTTTTTTAATGTGCATTTTAAAAGGTTTTTTTTTGTGCTCATACTTGTTCTTATATGTATAATCTTTTGTGGGATGAATAATTGATTATGAGGTAAATTAATAGTTTCCACTAAAATATTTTTAATGTAATTAGTATTTCAAGTCTAAATTTAACTTTTGGTCACCCAAATGTTACTCTTGCCTGCTATTAGGAATTTAAGATTAACTGATTATGTGGTTCTGTTTGATGTTCTTAAGATTAACTTTTGGTCACCCCAAGTGGTTCATTTTTTTAAAGAAAAAAAGCATTCAAAAATCTAAAAAAGTGGAAAAATTTTGGTCTTAAAAACCATAAAGTTTGTGTTTTTATGTTAAGAGTATCTTAGTTATACTTAGTTTTTTGCAAGAGAAGCCAATAAAAAAACATTAAAAAGTGTGTCTTTTATGTGTTTTAAAAGTTGGTTTTCCAGAAAAGTATGAATCCACCGATTTTGCCATATGAATCCATCGATTTTACCATATGAATCCACCGGTTTAGCACCTCAACTGATTTAGACCATTTGGCTCAACCGATTTAGACCATTTGGGTCAATTGATTTAGACCATTTGGGTTAACCGATTTAGACTAGTTGTGTTAACCGATTTAGACAATGTGCATTCAACAGATTTAGCCAGTCTTTAGCCAACCGAAATTGCCATTAACCGAAATTGCCATTAGCCGAAATTGCCATTAGCCAAAATTGACATTAGCCGAAATTGCCTCTAGCCGATTTTGACACATCAACCGATTTTGACATGTTTCTTTTTCGATCAACAATTCTATTTTCACGGTTTCTTCTTGATTTAGTAAAACCATGCGAAATACTCATTTTTTTCTTGGTTTAATCAAGACTTGTAAAATCCCGTGAACTAGATTTCAATTATCAAATCCACAACAACAATCACTTCATAAACTTAAGATCTGATATCCTTTCACAACAACATTAAAATGTCAACTACCAATAACACAATGCAAACTCAAACATCAAATGCTCTTCACAATGCCATCATGGAAGCTAGTGGTAAAGATTGTCCTCCAATGTTAGCACTGAGTAATTACGTTCAGTGAAAATCCTGAATCAAGAGATACATTGACACCAAACCTAATCATGAACTTATCCACAATTTTCTTGAGCATCCACCTTACAAATTCAAATGGGCTAAAAGAACAATTCTAGTTGCAGAAGGTAGTTCAGAAACCACCACAGAAAGGTACATGGATAACTATAAGAATGTTTCAGAAGACATAAAGAACCTATTGAATGCTAAAGTTGAAGTTGTTCATATAATTCTCACAAGGATAGACAATTATATCTACTCCACAGTTGATGCTTGTCCAAATGCTATGGAGATGTGGAAAGCCATTGAAAGATTGAAACAAAATGAGTCAATCAATGTCTAAGATCTTGAAACCAATTTGTTTGGGAATATGGAAAGTTCACCTCACGGGATGGTGAATCACTTGAATCGTATTACTCAAGGTTTTACAAGATGATGAATGAGCTTGTTAGAAATAAGTGTGAAGTTACCAATCATCGAGTGAATGTTTAGTTCTTACTTCAATTACAACCAAAATGGCAAAGGTTTGTGACACTTGTTAAGCAGAGACAAGAGTTGAAGACTGTCTCCTACCATAAACTATATGACATTCTGAAGCAACACTAGAACAAAGTCAATGAGATAAGAGCT